>PITA01010495.1:0-20852 GCA_004023965.1 Spilogale gracilis
CAGGCAGAGAACGACAGGGAAGCAGGCTCCCTGCTGAGCAGAGAGCCTGACATGGGACTCAATCCCAGGATCCAGAGATCATGACCTGAGCCCCAAGCATCAGTTATTCTTCTACAAACAAGCATAATTATATATATTTTCTACTATTTAAGAAAAAGACAGCAGATAAGCAAACAATTATGTCCATTTATTCTCATTTTTATATTTCCACTGATAACTATCAGCTTATATATGATTGTCATTGTTTATCTGGTGTTAATTAAACTTTACAAGTGGATTATGAGTAGGTGAGAGAAAGCAATATATTTTTAATATAAATTATGAAGAAATTTTTTCTTGAGGGCACCTGGGTGGCTCACTCAGTTAAGCATCTGCCTTCGGCTCAGGTCATGATCCCAGGGTTCTGGGATGGAGTCCCACATCATGGGCTCTCTGATCAGTGGGGAGTCAATTTCTCCCTCTCAGTCTCCCTTGGTGTTCTCCCTTTCTCTCAAATAAAATATTTCTCAAGAATAAATTTCTTTTTTTTTATTTCACAATATTAATTTCAGAAAATTGGCGATTTGTTGTCCTTGGGTTTATTGTACTTTTATACTGTAGATCATGTTATATTCATCACCATACAATACTATATAAATAAACCATGATTCTTATGGTTATAATACTCCCTAAAAGAATTCTGAAGATTTACATTTTTAGGTCCATGTTTTCAGTTTAAAACCATGTCCACCCCAGGAGTGCTTTCTTTAATTGACTTTAAACTAATGAGATATTTAGGGCATCACTTCCCATGAAGATTTCCTAAATAACAGACATTAGGATAATTAATACCTTCATAATCCCATTTGCACTAAAATGTATTTGATTTTCTGCTATTTAATTATTATATTGTGGTAGAATAGTCCTCCTATAAAAAGATGTCTAGTTCTTTATGGAGGTGTTTTTATTTCCTTGCTAATAAGTTCTTCCTTTTATGCATAACACAGCTTGTGAAGTAACATGATATTTGGCTATAGTGCATAGATTACTCAAAATATTCTTTAGTACCCTTGAACACAAGTAGTGTCCCAATATGTTTCAACATGGAGTCAAATATTGATACTAATGGACTTATAAGGTTTAGATTTAGCATCATAATCTAAAATTGACCATAAATAGATTAGATTTTGGAGATTTACTTAGAAATGTTGAAGTTAGGATGTTTCAACAATAACTTTAAAGCAAACCTGATTATTTTGCCATATAATAGAGTAATTTAGAATTTTCAGTTGAATGTTACACATTTTAATATTTCATGTCAGATACATAGAAATCCTGTAGTGATGCCAGCAGGTATGTCAAGATAGAACCTAAGAGACTCAAATGAAGTAAAAATCATATTATAATCTTAAGATAAGTGAACAGGAAGTAAATGCTCTAAATTGGCACGTGTTCATTTCATGTGTCCTTAAAAAAGAATAAAGAAATTTAAGGCAGCTGATATGTTAAGGAATTTCAACTACTTAGAATTACATAAAATTATGAAAAAGCATCAGATGTTCTTAAGGAGTAAGACATAGCTTATAAGAGTATTTAATGCTGTGTCAGGATATAACATTTTTGTGGACTCAAAATACAAATATCTGTTTGACTGGAACTATTGATCTTCACCCTTCTAAATGAGTATACAAAACACATGCACAATTTTTTCAAATAATTTCATGTTTAGGGAGTTAGGAATTTGCACTTCCTATCCTTTTTTGACATTACTAGTATGCCACAGATAATTGTCTATAGCTATGTTAATATTGTAAAAGCTTGAGTATATCTTTTAGAAAATCCAACTTCTGGCATAACACTGCTAAACTTGATTTTTTTGCTGACAAAGTAATATAAAAACTAAATTCTCTCGGCATTCTGCAGTGTTATTTATACATGAGAATATTGGCTTTCTTGGCATATAAGAAGTATGTAATTTATTTAACTTTGGGGTTATCTGTGCTTTTCATGAACACATTTTATGAAAAAATAAACATGCAGTTGGTGTCTGATTCATTAATAAATAGAACCCAATGGGCTACAAATATGCCACCTATATTACATACTTTCAGTGAGTTGGATATATATTATTGTGAAACAGATTTAATGTTTCATAATGAAAGTATTTTATATTCAAATTTTACATGTTTACAGATAAGGTAAAACATGAGAAATATTTACAAGAAGACACTGGTGACATATATAATAAAAAATGAAATTCGATTTTTTAAATCTCAGTCTGATGTTATATTTTGTAATTATTTCAACCACATACACTTCTTTCTTGAACCCACTGTATACTTTAACTTTTGATTTTTTATTTCGTTGATATGAAAAAGAATCCTTAATGCAAAGTTTTGATGCAGGGAAATCCTCAACATGTTTCAATTTTAAAACTTAACTGCAGGGGCATCTGGATGGCTCAGATGGTTAAGCATCTGCTTTAGGCTCAGGTCATGATCTCTAGGTCCTAGGATAGAGCCATACATAGGATTCCCAGCTCAGCAGGGAATCTGCTTCTCCCACTCCCTCTGCCTCTTCCCCTGCTTGTGCTCTCTCTCTCTCTCTTTCTGTCTCAAATGAAAAAATAAAATCCTTAAAAAAAAAAAAAAAAACTGAAAAACAATACTAGGTTCTTCTGATTCTTTAAATGGAATATGGATAACTTTATATTTGATATTATTTGATTACATTTGCCCTATGTTGATCATGAAAATTAAACATAAAAAATATGTATGTAATTTTCTGAAAGAATTGGTACCTTTAAGTAACTAATTAATGTCAGGTGACCAAGAAGTCACTGCAATCATTAAAATTTCCTGCTAATACTAAAGAAAGCTTGGTTAGGAAATGACACATCAGAGTTGATATGATGGAAATGATTTGCTCTGAGTTTAAACAATAGGGGATGAGTTATCTAAAATTTAAACCAATATTAAAATCAATTAAAAAGTGATCTACTTTTTACTCTCAGTATTTGTTGCCAATTCTAAACAATGCCAATGATAAAATACTTTTTCAGGTATAGTTTTAGTTTTTTTGAGTATAGGTCCTAAAAAATTTTGGCAGTTACCATTGAACTTTAATTGTATATATTAAATATATTTATGAATATCTAAATATATTCTTATTAGAGCATTTTAATTCTAAATTTATCCACTAGGTAATACTGTATTCTACAAAGAATTTAGCTTGGAGAACTTCGTTATGCAATACACCTCACACATATGGGCATATCATTATATTGAGTCTTGCTTTATAATACCTTGGTGCAATTCAAGTTTATTTTAGAAACCATTTAGGGCTCCAAACCTGTGTTGCTAGATATCTGTGATTATAAAAACCTGATTCAAAGTAAATAATAAGTTATTTTATAGACCAAAAACAAAACTTGACTTCTGTCGTTTCCTTGAATACTAAGAGAAACCATGAATCCAGTTCAGCAAAGTTGCAGGATAAAAGACAATAAACAAAACTGAGCTTTATTTCTTGTTACAATAGAATTGAGTAATTGCATATGGAAATTGAAATAAAGCCAATAATGTTTCAAAAACATAGAAAAGCATGAAGTAATTATAAGAAAAATATATGTCAGATTTATATGCTCTCAATGAGAGAAAAAACTCAAAAGAAATGCAGATATTTCTATATTATATTCATATGTTGAAAGATTTAATACTGTTCAGATGTCCTTTCTCCCAAAATTCATCTAGGAATTGATTGTAAGCGTGATAAAGTTTTCACAGGACTTTTGTAGATCTGGTCAACTGGTTAAAAATGTATATGGAATTGCAATGGACCAAAGTTCTGAAAAAGATTTACATAACTAAGACTCCCATGACCTGTGTCTTACACATGACCTGAGCCAAAGGTAGACGCTTAATGACTGAGCTACCCAGGTCATTTCTCTAATTTATCTATATGCTTTTTCTTATGATAAGCTATAATAATAGCCTATTAAGTGTAAATTTGAACTTGGTCATTTCTTATAAAGTGAACCATAAGCTTGCCATGCCACCTGTCCTCATTTCTAAGTAACTAAAGATAAAAGACCTCAAGTCCTAAGTACCCGTGCTCATAGCAGCCTTCTCTCCAGCTATGTAAACCTGAAATCATCTGAAAGTGTGTCACATGGTGAATGGATAAATTAGAATTTATCTGTAATGGAGTATTATCACCATAAAAAAATAAGTCGTGTGCATGTGTGTGTGTATGACGAATAAAATATATAAGATCTATACAAGGATGGATCCAAAAAGCATAAAACTAAGTAAGTTCAATACAAAAGGCAACTTTTGGGTAAAATTTGAAGAAAACAGAAAACTTACATAAATGTCTCAAATTATGTCCCCTCATTTATCAATTACACAAAAATATAAAGTTTACAGTGAAAAAGCTTGCTGAACAACACTTAAACAAATTATTAGTATTAACATCAACAATAGCAGGACATACTGACATCACACATAATTGTCCTTAAGTCATTCATTGTAGACATGGCCCTACTGCTTCATATTCCTATTAGCCAAATTCAGTAGCTTTGCCACTCAAAGTAATTTATCAGCATGACCTAAGAGACTCAAAGTCTTGAAGATAAATACCTCTGAGTGGGTAAAAAGAGAGCAGTTAAAGGCTGTTGCTTTTGTATTGCTTATTTACTATTTTATCATTTACTAATTTATATTGACTTTACTGCACATATTTTGAAATGCATCCATGATTAGAGAAAAATCAAAGTTGAAAGGGAACACAACTTTATATCTGGATTTATTTATAAAATTTTTATTATGACAAACATTCGTTTTTCTTCCATTTATGGTAAATATATTTTTAAGAAATTACATACTTATTAAAACAAACATTCAACTGATTCCTTATTTTAAAAATTTTTTTGGTCTATTTTAAGTGTGTTGCTACTTTTTTTTTCAAATTAAGACATTTTTAGATCAGTTGAAGGTTCACAGCAAATTGAAGGGGGAGATACAGAGACTTTCTATTTACTGTGTACCCCCCTCACATGCATAGCCTTCCCTAATAAAAACATCTTTCATCAGAGTGGTACCTTGTTAAAACTGATGATCCCAGGGTCGCCTGGGTGGCTCAGTTGGTTAAGCGACTGCTTTCGGCTCAGGTCATGTATCTGGGGACCGGGGATCGGGCTCCCTGCTAGGCAGGAAGCCTGCTTCTCCCTCTCTCACTCCCCCTGCTTGTGTTCCCTCTCTCGCTGTGTTTCTCTCTGTCAAATAAATAAATAAATAAATCTAAAAAAACCCAAAAAACCCACAACTGATGATCCCTCTTAAATACATCATAATCGCACAAGGTCCATAGTTTATACTATGGTTCACCCTTGGAGTTTTTATCTCCTTAAATTATTGATTCATTTATTTCAGTCTCTCTAGTATAATAAAGCATTTAGAGCTATAGTGTTTCCTTATGCTCAACATTGTCCATATCAAATATGATTTATGTAGTGTAATCTTTTTATTTGATCTTTTTTAAAAGTCAGTAATTGCAGC
Source organism: Spilogale gracilis (assembly GCA_004023965.1). Taxonomy (NCBI): domain Eukaryota; kingdom Metazoa; phylum Chordata; class Mammalia; order Carnivora; family Mephitidae; genus Spilogale; species Spilogale gracilis. The sequence goes on from PITA01010495.1 coordinate 5,538, forward strand.
TTGGATAATCTAGACATGGGAATGATCTAGAGAGTGTTTTCTTTACCATTTATGCAAATCGTTTCATTTAAATGGATTTTTCTCACTAAGTTCCAATTCTACTCTATTGAGAGAATTTAGTCAAATCATCTTTGCTTTTCTTAATTTCTCATAGCCAGAGAACAAATAAGATTATCAATGTGATGTACATTGTATTAAAGCTTTGTGGAGGAGTGTGTGTGAGAGAGAGAATACACATATATGTATATATACACACTTTACATTAACTTAATGAAATACACTATTTACTATTTACATGTTCTATATCTTTTTTTAAATTTGTATTCTTCCTCAGATGAGTGACAATGTGGCCCTAAAGTTTCCCAATATTATTGCATTTTATTTTTTAAAAATGATATAGTTCAGGGCACCTGGGTGGCTCAGTTGGTTAAAGCCTCTGTCTTTGGCTCAGGTCATGATCTCAGGGTCCTGGGATGAGGCCAGCGCCGGACTCTCTGCTCAGTGGAGAGCCTGCTTCCTCCTCTCTCTCTGCCTCTTGTAACTTTTCTCTCTGCCAAATACATAAATAAAATCTTTAAAAAAATGATATAGTCCATACATTTCATATAATATGAACTATAGCAACAGGTAATAACTTTATTCATCTCCATATTTATCAAAATCTCCATTTTCCCCCCAGCTTTCAGTTTTTATCAGAATTTTTTTTCTACTTGTGCTAATAATTTGTTTTTTCTTCCATGATGGGATAGACAGTGATCTATCATCAGAGGTTTAGAAAGATTTTCTGCTGTCTCTTGCTGGAGTGAGGAGCTAGGGGAAAAAAAAATAAAGTACAGCATTCACTTACAACTACAGAACCTTCTTGAGATGTCAACTTCATACATTTTCACTTCCCAAATAGAAGCAAATTCAGATATCACAATCATGCAAAATGAAAGAAATCAAGAGGGGTCAGACCCTGTTAAGACTTCTCTAATCCGAAGGTCTTTCAGATAAACCAGTGATATACAGAGTTTGCACAAAAATATTTCTAGTTTTATAGTAATACCCACATGATATACCTTAAAAGTACTATAAAGGTAGCTCAAAGAGAATGAATATCCCTACTACTTTGAGGGATATTGAAATACTGAGCTTCCAAATAAACTAGAAAAATTTACATTTCAAATAGCATTATATAGCAGCCAATTGATTGTGATACTTGAAACAATATCAAGATGGGATGAAAGCAAGAATATGTCCAAAACACTTCAAATATATTTTTCATCTTGAACTCGTTGCATTAAATGGAATAACCTAGTTTATTTTCTTCACAGATACAGAAATAATTTCTGAATACTGCTGGTCCATAATAGGATATGTCTAAGATTGCATTTTATGTTCAGTAATTTATTTTTTGACAGAAAATGAAGTTTACAGTAATGTATATTTTTTGACTTTCATTATCAGTCAGTGGGATTTATTAAAAATTCCAAACCTGTAAATTTTGCTTGTGGAAAAAATGTGTAAGTTACACATTTTTCATTCCAAGCTTAATTAAAGTCATATTCTCTGGGAGACCGATTGTTAGAGATGTTATTTATCCTACAAAAAACCTTGCGCAGTTGTGGTTCCTAAATCATCCCTTCTCCTATAGATGGTACTCTTATGGGAAGTCATTTTCTCATTGAAATAATTATTTTTCCATATTCTTACCACATTTATAGGGAAAATTAAGTCTGTTTTACAATACTGCAAAATCCCTAAGATTAAGTAATGTTTAAGAATATATAAAAAAAACCCAAAGCATATTTTGGCTTTCATTTCTATTTAGTAAAACAACTAAATTTTACATTTGCATAATAATTCTTTATGTATTCTCTTTGTCAAACCTAATACTGATCAATCTTTTTCAGTAACAGAAGTTACAAATAGGAGTTTTAAATAGCAAGAGCAAATTTATGATTTAAACAGTCTTTCCAGCTATGGTATAGAAACCTGAACAAAGAAATAAACTACACATAGCAAGATAAAATTCTTTTTGTTCTAGAATATCTCTTCCAAATTGAGCATAGACTGTTTGTATATTCCCATTTTTGTATATGCCTTGTATATTTTACATAGTAAAGAGAACACAGTCTCTGTTATCCTCTCTGTACTGCATTTTCAATACATTTTCAATAAACCCTCCTATAGCCTTCTCATTTTCCAAATGAGTAATTCCATTAGATAGTGAAATCAGGACAATTTTTTAAATTTATAACCTCATTTGCTTGTCTCTGGCAGGCCTCAATCCAATATTACTCAGGCTGGTCAATCACCAGTACACATTTAAACACTGGGAAACAGTGATGGAAAAGTCACTATCAACATTTATAATTCCCAAAATACAAGCAAAATAATCTGTCTTTACATATACTATTATTTATATGCTTGCTATATACCATGGCCAAACTAAACATTTAGTTTATATGCATTTATTTCAGCAGTTCTCAACCGTTTTAACCTGAGAATCTCTTTATATTCTTTTACAGAGTTCTTTTATGTTCTTTTAAAAGTTTTTTCTCATATAGACTATATTTATCTATATTTCCCATATCAGATAGTCAATGAGACATACTTAAAATATTTTGTTCATTAATTTAAAGACACACACATAGATGTTAAAATCAATAATATGAAAATAATATTTTTATGAAAAGAATATTTTTCAAAACTAAAAATAAACTTTATAAAATGCATTTATTTGTATTTTAAAAGATTTTTTGCATGTAAACCTATTGTAAGTACAGTTAGTATGCAATATTATGTTAGTTTCAGGTGTATGTGATTCAACCATTATATACATTATGCAAAGCTCATCACCATAAGTGTGGTTAACTTTCTCTCACAAATATATTAGAAATTATTGATTACATTATCTATGCTGTACTTTTTATTCCCTTCACTTATTTTAAAACTGGAAAATATACCTCTTAACCCCCTTCACCTATTTCATCCATCCCACCACTCTGGAAAACACTGATTTTCTGTATTTGAATCTATTTTGGTTTTGTTTTATTTGTTTTTTAATTCCACATAAAACTGAAACACAGTATTTGTCTTTCTCTTTCTGACTTGTCTCACCTAGCATAATACCCTCTGAGCCCATCCATGTTGTCACATATGGAAGACTTCATGATTTTGGTATAGCTGAGTAATATCCCATTTATATATTCCATTATATGTCTCACGCATATCATACATATCCTTTCATACATATGATACATACAATGTATCACTTATTCTCTATTCACCATCTATTGACAGATACTTTGGTTTCTTCCATATTTTGGCTATTGTAAATAATGCTGCAATAAACATAAGTGTACATAGATTTTTTTAAATTAGTTTTTTTTGTTTCCTTGGGTTAATACCCAGAAGTAGAATTGCTGGATCATATGGTATTTGTCTTATTTCTACTGTGATATTTATTATGACTTTCTTTTTAACTTTGGATTTTGTTCTTTTTTTTTCTGGTTCTTTAAGTGTAAGATTAGTTTATTTCAAATTTCTTTCTTTTTTTTTTTTTTAATTTCTCATTTCTTAAGCTAGGCCTTCTTAGAATTGGTTTTGCTATTTTGTAGTAATTCTTTTCTGTTTCCTTCTTTCTGTTGTTTTCTTTCCTTGTGGTTTGATTTTCATTAGGGTTATGTTACAATTCATTTATATATATATATTAGTGTGTGTGTTTACAATAAGTTTATACTTTTGGGATATATGAAGTTCACATATAGCATTTTATGTGCATAACAGTCTAAGTAGATGGTAACTTAATTTTGAACACATTACAAACTTTTATAATTACTCCCCATCCACATTTCATATTTTGATGAAACATTTTACATCTTATTTTCCATGTCCCTTTAACTGATTATTATAATTTTAAAATATTCAATTGTTTTTATTTGATTATAGCTGACACAATATTACATTACTAATCATTATGTTTTTAAATAATTTTACTACTGTCTTTTACTTTTCGTACTTTATAAGTGATGGGTCTACTACCTTTATTATTTACTTTTCTGGTGATATTTTTATTTCCATATGATTTCTTATTGGTAAGTTCCTTTCTTTCTTAGGTTAGTCTGTAACATTTCTTGTAAGGCTGTTTTAGTGGTGGTGAATTCCTTTAGCTTTTGTATATCTACAAGAGTCTTTATAGTCTTCAATTGTGAATGATAATCTTGCCAGATAGAGAATTCTTCCTTAGCCTGGGTTTGTTTGTTTGTTTCCTCTTAGCATTTAGTAGGGCATGTTACTCCCTTCTGTCCTATAAATTTCCTGCTAAAAAATATCCTGTTAGCCTTATGGGGTTTCCTTTTTATGTAATATGTGGCTTTTTTCTTGCTCTTTTAAAATTCTCTCTTTATCCTTTTACCATTTTAACTATAATGTGTTTTGGTGTTTTTCTCTTTGGGCTCGTTTTGTTTGAAACTCTCGGGGATTCCCGGACCTGGATGTCTGTTTCCTTCCCAAGACTGGGGAAGTTTCTAGCCATTATTTCTTCCAATAATTCTCTCCCCCTTTCTCTTTTCCTTCAGGGATCATATATTGTGAATGTTACTCTGATTGATGTCCCTGAGGTCCTCTTAAGGGATCTGTTCATTCTGTTTCTTCATTCTGTTTCTCTGTTTTGTTTTGTTTTGGGTTTTTTTTTGTTTCTGTTTTTTCTGGGTGTGCCGCATTGCTTTCTCTTCCAGCTCATGGATTGATATTTCTATTCATTCATTCTACTGTTGAATCTCTCTAGGATGTTTTTCAGTTCGGTTAAAACTCCTATGTGGTACTTTGTAAATTTTCTCTTCGTTAAAGTTTTCACTGTGTCCATCCATTCTTCCCCCAAAATAGGTGAGCACATTTTTTTTTAACCATTATTTTGAACTCTATCAGGTAGGTGGCTCATCTCTTTTCCATGAGGATGGTTTTCTTGGGATATGCCTTGTTCTTTCTGTTTGGAATATATTTCTCTGTTGTCTGTCTTTGTGTTGGCTTATATGTATTTGGCAAATGGATAACTCATTCAGTCCCAAAGCAATGGTCCTCTTTAGGGGCTGTTCTATTTGGCCCAGAAGCTTGTTATGCCTTGGTCACTAGACCCAGAAGCTCTGTTTGTCCCTCGGGTGGGCCATGTGTGGCCCTGGCTAGAATAGGGCCCTGACTGCTGCACAGGGAGGTCAGGGCTTGGGATACTCATCCAGCCTGGTTGTGTCTTAGCTATGCTGGAAGTGTGGGGTTTGAGATGCTTGCCCATCCCAGTTGTGGCTGTCTCTGTGTGGATTGGTGAGGGTCAGTGTGCTTGCCTGGGTGGTTATAGGTCAGCTGCTACATGGGGATGGTGGAGTTCAGGGTGTTTCTTGAGCTTGTTGCAGCTTTCCTGCTATGCAAGAGGTAGGGCTCAGGGTACTCGTCCATCCTTGTTGCATCTCATCCTTGCACCCCTCGAGGCCCATTATAGCTCAGCTGCTACAAGGGATTGACCGGGCTCTAGGCACTTGCCAGTCACGGTTCTCCTATGTTCAAGGAGAACAGTGACTTCTCCTATGTGCTTGCCTGATCAAGTTATGGCTTGGCTACTGCCTAATGCTAGTGGGAGTTTAAGACACTGCCCTAGGCCTATTGTGGTTACACCACCACTGTGTGGGTTGTGCAAAGCTCAGGGCACCCCCTCAAGCTGATTAGATCTCAGCTGCCGAACAAAGATGACAGGGCTCAGGATGCTTGCTTGTCCTCCTTGCAGCTGGGCCTCTGGTCAGGTTGCCAACTTGTGAGGTGCTCATCCAGGCTGATTGCAGTACAGGGTAGGCAGGACCTGTCCTATGGTGCTAGCAGGCTAAAGGCCATGCACCAAAAATGTCACCTGTGGTTTCTATCACCAGCAAATTAGGATGAGACTGAATAATGGCATTTGCCAGCACTCTCATCTCGGCATAAAATCCCTGCAGGTTCCTGACACTTTAAAATTAGCAAGTGGGTCTTTCGGCTTTCTGCTTTAGCACTTTTCAACCTGTTGTTTTCATGCTGGATCTGCAGATAGCTGGATTTGTACTCAAACCCTTTTAAAGTGAGATAGTTCTATGGTTTCCTAGTGTTAATTTTCAAAACCAGACATTTTGGGAGCTAGCCTTTCTGGTGCCAGCCTCTAGGGTCAGGATGCCTGGTGTGGGACAAAATCCCTTCACTCTTTGAGGGGGTGTTCTGTGTTTTGGGGCTCCTTTCCCACCTGTGGGGTCACCATGCCTGGTATGACGTCCAGATGAATCTGTGTCACTGCCTCTCCTACCCCTATCAATGGCTCTTGGGTTGTGGAGGCACTGTTGATCTAGTTCTCAGGTCCTTTCTGGAGGCAAATTATTCCATATGCAGCTGTGAGCTTGTTATGTCTGTGGGAGGAGGTGAGTTCAGGGTCCTCCACACTGACATCTTAAATCCTTTCTCCTAGATAAAATCTTAAATACTAAAACACTGCATCAGAAACTAACGATGTACTATATAGTGGCTAAATGAACATTAAAAACAAAATAAAACAAAACAAAAGAACACCACTCTCGGGTTTACAACAACGGCTACAAACCCTCCAAATTGAACTTTCCATGGAAGCTTAAACTTCATATGCGGTAACAAATGTCACTTGTTCATTGTGGAATAAACTGTTTATTTTTGAGAAACCATTCTAGCAAGACCCAAATTTGCTTAACTACAGTTTTGTGTTTTTTTTCCTGCCTTTTTTTTTTTTCTTTCCCCTACCAAAAAAATCTAGTTTAGCTTGCAACTCAAACAACCATGTCAAAGTTTCTCCCGGATGAGTATTTGGTAAACTACAGCCCCAGCAGATCTAATGAGACCTCCCACATGCTTTTGTAAACATAATTTCCTTGGTTTCATGCTCACTTATTAACTTACTAATTTGCTGCCTTCATGTTCTAATGGCAAACAAAGGTAACTGGCTTCCACAGAGTTTACATTACCCACAAAGCCTAAAACACTTAGTATTTGGCCCCTTAAAGATACAAAAGTTTATCAGTCTCTGTCCCAGCCAGCTGTGACTTTTGCTTTGCTACAGAAATGGTCATATACATGTCTCCTAACTGTCACATAGAATATTAAAAACAAATGTACTCAAGGGTCAAAATTTAATAAAATTCTTGGTTTTTTTACTGCTTTATTAAAAACATTTAGTGAAATTGGCATTGATGATTATGATTTTTTTCAGTTCAGTGGTTTTTTTTTCAATTTTACTGTATTTATGGGTCTATGTGAGGACTGATTGAGGATGAGAGGGCTTCAAATACAGGGTGGTGGTAGTTTTGTGCTGTGGTGCAAGCCACACGTGTCAACACAAAGAAAGGGCAAATATAATTGCATTATTTTCCTATTTCATAGATAGGGATGCTGAGCTACAGAAATACAAAATAAATGTTCTGAGGACAAAACCTAGAAAGTGGCAGAGTTGGGATTTGAAATCAGTGCATTTAAACTGAGAACAAGTTTCCTTAAAGCACAGGTTTCCCGGGAAAGGGCTTTTGTGACCCTGATTAAAAAATAGTCCCATGAGCCTATCTCAACATTTCTCCTGAAGTACAAATTTTCATCTCCAACCAGGTTATTTATTTTTTCTTCTCTAAAAAATTTCCCTAAAATCATTCACAAACTAGCATTAAATTGGAACCCATACGTGGAATTGTCTTCTTTGTTTTTCCTGATGTAAAAACAAGCACTAACAATCATAGCTTTAAAACAAATCTATCCTTCTTCAGTTGCATAAATTTGAGCAAATTATTTAACTTCTATGAATCTGTTTACTCATATTAAGCAGTGATATTAAAGAGGTGAAAAGAGTAGCCAAAACATTATATATAGTTTATTTATCATGGTGGTGTAAGGACATTGGTAGTAAATATTCTTCAGATAGTCCAAAGATATCATTAATCCTTTTATTTCTATGATTTTTATTCACCTTCTCCTGCAGGGAATTTCAGTAGATGTCATATTGTATTTTTTAAATTAATATTTAAAAGTTCATTGTTAATCTGTGGTATTTTGGAATAAATTTAATTGATTTGTTAATCTTTACTCTCTTTTATTTTATAGACTGGCCAAAGTTTCTAAAACTTCCTTTATGACTATTTGGTGGGCATCACTCCACTGTAAGATTTAAACATATTAATCAGTTACGTATATAACACTAGGCTTAGTTGTAGTCATTATAAAGATGCCCATGGATTTTATGATTGAGCAAAATTTAAAAGGAATATCAGGTAAGCCAGACTTGTAGCAATACAGTAATTTCATGAAATCTGTCTATGCACATGTATTTTGTGTATAGATATTTATACAGCATTAAGATCAGGATGATGCTAGATTAATTCCTATGTACCTTATATTGTTGGAAGGAAAAAAATCAGCATGCAACCACTGATAATGACATTTGTGTATTTGTTTCTAGAAGTGCATGTCTGCGTGTATGTGGGGAAAGAGATTCTTTTTTTATTTTATTTTTTGAGAGAGATTCTTATGTGCAAAATACTTGGTATAAAATAATTTCGTTGTAACCAAGAATTTTAATCATAACTTTAAATTCCAAGGAGGTAAAAACTATAAATCTTCATAAAACTTCAAATCTTACATCATTTTTTCTTCTACTTTTTAAAATTAATAATCCTACTGTAGCTCATTTAGCTTTGAAAAAAATAATGTATAGTTTTGTGTAACTATGTGTCCATGTGTGTTTAGTACTATCACTGATATTATCGTATCAGTGTTGAAATGAATATTTTCACAGTGGTGATTGTCAGAATAAAGGACTTTTTAAAAGAAGGGCTTCTCTTTAGTTGTTTTCTTAGTCAACTGAGTTGCGATTAACACAGCAACAGGACAGGGTAGCTGAAGGCTCTTTCTTTTCTTTCTTTCTTTCTTTCTTTCTTTCTTTCTTTCTTTCTTTCTTTCTTTCTTTCTTTCTTTCTTTCTTTCTTTCTTTCTTTCTTCATTTATTTATTTTTAAAGATTTTATTTATTTGACAGAGAGAAACACAGCCAGAGAGGGAACACAAGCTGGGGGAGTGAGAGGGAGAAGCAGGCCTCCCACGGAGCAGGGAGCCCAATGTGGAGCTCGATCCAGGGTTTCCGGGATCACGACCAGAGCCCAGGGCATTCCCTCAACTAACTGAGCCACCCAGGCACCCCTGAAGGCTCTTTATAACCAGACACTTCTACCTCTTCGAGCGCACTATAGGTCTAGACTTCATTTTGTAGGTGGAGACTGGGTTAATTGCTTTTAGTTGCCTAATTATCCTAACAAGGACCATATTTGTCTATGTCTGACTTGTATCAGGGACATAAAAGCCTCAAGGCAAAATTTCTTTGACCATATTATTTTTCTGCAATTTTTTTATGTTTTCATCTGCTAACTGGTTGCTGCACGTTGCCCTCAGGACCCTCTTTGGGACTAAAGAATATGGGGAGACTTCAGCAGTGTGTCCCCTGCCTTTTCCCTTCACATTAGAAGGATATCTTTGTTCTTCAAATACATGGCCCCTGCTAGGAAAGTTATTTCTTGTGAAGGTATCTACTCATTGCGTCTTCTTAGTGACACTTCTTTTGATCACTCTATTTAATGTTGACACTACCCACCAACCTGCTTTCTCTTTATATTTTTCAAATTTTACACAACAGTGAGCATCCTCTATTAAACTTTATTTTTATTTACTAAATATCGTAGTTTTATTATCTGTCTCCTTCCACTGTATCTCATTTTAAGTGGAGGATTTTCTTCTTGTATTTTTTCAGGGCTATTCCCTGACATATATAGGTGTTCTATAAAATGTAAGTGGGTTTTTGAATAAGTTCATCCCATATATATTTTTGAAATCACAATGCTGTTATTTTACATGATCAATTTGTGGGTATGAGAAAAGACCTCTGACTGTAAGGGAGCCATGTGATAAGACTAGAAATTATACTTGCAACTTACACCTTACAGGCTATTCCCATAGAGCTTGCACCAATTTTCAAAGATTAGAGAAAAAATTTTTTAAAAAGGTATAAAGCTTTATATCACTATTATCAATACTATACATTTCAAATTATAGAAGTTGCTTATTTTCCGCTGCATTACATATTTTTGATAACTCCAAAGGCAGCAATTAAGAGGACTTTATTTTTTTTTTTGAAATGGATCAAGGAGGACTTTATTTTTTAATAAATAAAACAACAAAAAGGAATATGAAGTTAGATGTCCATTTTTGAAGAGGTCAATGGTCCTTGTTATCCCTTCACAGGCATTTAACTATAGCAGGCAAGAGTTTCCACTGAAAGAAGAGTGTTAGAAACACTTTCTTATGTAATTTAAAAAAGATGGTTAGGATAATCTTTTTGAAATCTTGGCTGGGACATTTGAGTTTTAAATTTCCACTCCAGCCTGGAAGAGAAGAAATATTTAATTGGGTCCTAAATTAATTGGCTAGAAAAATCTGTGCTGGGATTTGTTACTCCATATAATTGGAATTGATAAAAAAAATACATTATTTTTCTATCTATATTAGATTGTTTTCAAAGTGCCACTAATCCTTGTGTTTTTTTAATAGTACATGTCATACTTAAAAATTTACTGTGATGGGGGCGCCTGGGTGGCTCAGTGGTTGGGCGACTGCCTTCGGCTCAGGTCATGATCCCGGAGACCAGGGATCGAGTCCCGCATCGGGCTCCTTGCTCGGCGGGAAGCCTGCTTCTCCCTCTCTCACTCCCCCTGCTTGTGTTCCCTCTCTGGCTGTGTTTCTCTCTGTCAAGTAAATAAATAAAATCTTTAAAAAAAAAATTACTGTGATGATATGAATAATTAATACCTAATATTTCTGTTATCCTTAAGGAAGTCAATGAAAAATTTTTCTGTCAATTTTAGCTAAGATTTTAATTTGTAAAGAGGACTCACAAATATAAGATAAATATGTTGGGAATTTATTTTAGAATCAGAAATCTCAAAAAAAACAAAAAAAGGGATGATTTTCCCCTTGTGGCATTGGGGCAAAAGTGGCACCCTAAAAGACTTTATTTTACACATATTGTTTATTGTGTTATGAGTGTGCCTACTTTTTAAGTTTATATACAATATAACTTTTAGTTAAAGTAGGTCATTAACTTTTGTTTTATAAATGAGCACCATATTTACAACAGAGAAAAGAGAAATTTCTGTATATCATAGGAGTGATATAATTTGTAATTCACTTTAAAATGTGTATTTTCATAATATTTTGATTGAAGTGGCTGAAGAAGAAACTTGATAAACCCAACATAACTTGTACAGAAAGTGCCTGAAAAGTGCTAGAGAGGAAGGAAAGACTGGAAGCCATTGCCCTCTTCAGAGCAGCTGAAGGGCTCAAGAGATCTATACATAAAGACTAGACCACAACCAGCAGAACCAGGAGTTTGTAAACTCATCTCCAACTCACAGTGAATGGGAAAACACTGAAAGCCTGAAAGTATGCTTAGCCTTTATTCTCTTCTTATTTTTTCTTCAACACTGATCAAGTTTTCTCTGTCTCTTTGTTTTCCTCATCCTACTGTTATCATTACTTCTCAGTTTTCTTAGCTGATTCTTAAGCTTTGCCCAGACTTACAGTATCAGTCCTTCTGATACTAATATTTGTCTTTACTAAAAATCCTCAGGAAGAGATTCCTGCTCCATGGGTATAATTCATTCTAAAGCTTCTCACTGAAAACTCAGTCATCCAAGAGTTTATTGGACTTAACTCAGATGTCTAGTAGACATCTCAAACTGAACATATCCAGAACTCAGTGCCTGATAGACACTTTCAACATTTCCTCTGTCACTGTCTTCTTTTGGGAACTCCATCTTTGTAATTGCTCCCACCACAATAGTGATTTCTTGTTTTAGTTCTTCACTTCCTACCCCACCAGCACTTTGGGAAGAAAATTTTTTTAAATTATATTTTTATTCAAGTGCAATTAACAAAGTGTTATATTAGTTTTGGGTGTACAACATAATGTCCGTTCTATCACTTCACTCTCCTTAAAAACCTCTAGTGCTTCCTGTCACCATTAGAATATAAATCAAAGGCCTTACATTGACCTGATTACATTTTTTTCCTTTTTCTTCATGTAAGGATTGCCAGGTTTTATTTTGCCATATAAAACCACTTAAAACTCATATTTTAATTATTATTACTTTCATAACAGAAAAGACATTTTACCCCACATGCAATGGAGGAAGGACAATCTAAAAAATTTAAAAAAATAAGCACTATTTAAATTTAATATTTATAAAATCCTTACTTTAAGGCCCACATTTTCTCTATAATACTTTTAAAATTATTTCTATTTCTGGGGGTACCTGGGCAGCTCATTCATTGAAGCCACCGACTCTTGATTTTGGTTCAGGTCATTATCTCTGGGTCCTGGTATCAATCCCCAATTTGGGCTCTGCACTCAGCATGGAGTCTTTCAGGATCGTCTCTCTCCCTCTCCCTCTGTCCCTTCCCCCATACTCTTTCTCTCTTAAATAAATCTTTAAAAAACATGAAACAAAATTCTTACTATTTCTGATTGAATTGCCAGAACATTTAAAAAGATGAACAGTTGATTGGGAGTCAACATTTAAGAATTATTTCTCTACTGTTTTTCATACTCTTGGTCATCCTCTTGGAAGTGAGGAAACTGAACTCCAGACCCTATCTGCTGATAAGTAGTTGAGTTGGGTTTCAAATTCAAGTCTGTCCACTTCAGAACCAGTATTTATACTCTATTCCAGTCTTTGTCTATGCAAGTGGGTTATCACTGTGGTTCTTCCGGGATGTAGTTGACAGAAAATAGGGCCAACTATTGTTTTTTAAATTCTTGGCTAACCTTGGGTCACCAAACTAAACATAGGGGTCAAATTTCATTTTTAAAATCTGTACACATATGTGTGTTTTCAGTTGAAGTATAGTTGACACACAATATTAGTTTCAGGGGACAACATACTGATTTGACACTTATATAGATTATGAAATGATGACCATGGTAAGTATAGTTACCATCTGTCATCATTCAAAGTTATTACAACATTATGAGTATATTCCCTATGCTGCACTTTATATCTGAATTCCTTATTTGCTTTATAACTCGAAATTTGTAACTCTTAATGTGTTTCATCTATTTCGCCTGCCCCTATATCCCCTCCCCTCAGGCAATCACATTTATTTTCTGTACTTATAAATCACTTTCTACTTTGTGTTTTAGATTCCACATTAAATGAAATAATATGGTATTTATCTCTGTCTGATGTATTTCACTTAGCATAATCCCCTCTAGGTCTATCAATATTGTCACAAATGGCAAGATTTCATTTTTTTGTTTTTAATGGCTGAGTATTATTCCATTGTGTGTGAGGGGCAGGGAGAGGTTGCATCTTCTTCATCCATTCATCTATGGATGGATACTTGGGTTGTTTGCGTATCTTGGCTATTTTAAATAATAATGCAATAAGCAGTAAGGTGCATATATATTTTCAAATTACTGTTTTTATTTTCTTTGGGTAAATATCCAGTAGTGGAATGATTGGATTTCATGGTATTTCTATTGCTACTATTTTGAGGAACCTCCATATGGTTCTCCATAGTGTCTGCCCCAATTTACATTCCTACCAATAGGGCATAAAGATTCCCTTTTCTCCATGATCTCACCAATACTTGTTATTTCTTGTCTTTATGGTTTAAGCCATACTCACAGATGTGAGGTGATACCTCATTATGGTTTTGGTTTCACATTTTTAAAATATTTTATTTTTATTATTTATTTGAGAGAGAGAGAGAGAGCATGAGAGGGGGGGAGGGTCAAAGGGAGAATCAGACTTCCTGTTGAGCAGGGAGCCTGATGCAGCACTTGATTCTGGGATTCCTGAGCCAAAGGCAGTTGCTTAACCAATGGAGCCACTCAGGCACCCTGGTTTCACATTTTTCTTATGATTAATGATGTTGAGCACCATTTCATGTGTTTGTTGGCCATCTGTATGTCATCTTTGGGAAAATGTCTATTTAGAATCTCTGCCAATGTTTTTTATTAGTCCTATTTTTTGATGTTAAGTTGTCTGATTCTCTATGTTGGATATTATCCTATTATTGATTATGCCATTTACAAAAGTCTTCTCCCATTGAGTCAGATGTCTTTTCATTTTATTGATAATTTTTCTATGTAGCCTGAAACCTTTGTAGTTTGATATAGTCACAATTATTTATTTTTACTTTTGTTGCCCTTTGCTGAGGAGACAGGTCCAAAAAAGTATTACTAAGATTTTTACATATGCAAGAGTTCACTGGATATTTTTTAAGGAGTTCTGTAGTTTCAGATATTACATTTAAATTTTTAATGCATTTTGAGTTTATTTCTATGCATGGTGTAATATTGTGGTGCAGTTGCATTCTTTTGCATATTAGCTGTCCAGTTTTTCCATACCATTATTGAAGACATTCTCTTTTCCATTGCATATTCTTTCCCCCGTTGGTATACATTAATTGATCATATAAGCAGGAGTTTATTTATGGACTATATTCATGGACTCTATGTGTTTGTTTTGTGCCAGTACCATACTATTTTGATTACTACATCTCTGTAGTGTAGTTTGAGATCTGGATGTGTGATATCTTTAGATCTATTTTTTAATCTTACAGATTGGCCTTTCTATATGGGGGGGTGGTCTGTAATTCCACACAAATTCTAGGATTTTTTTTCTTCTGAAAAAGTGCTATTGTTATTTTGATATAGATTATATTGAATGTGTAAATTGCTTCAGGTAGTATGGACATATTAATAACATTAATTCTTCCAGTCTGTGTGCATGGGATATCTTTCTATCTGTTTGTGTTGTCTTTAGTTTCTTTCATCAGTACCTTAAAGCTTTTAGGGTATAAGTTTTCCATCTCCTTGGTTAAATGTATTCCTAGGTATTTTATTCTTACTGATGTAATTATAAATGAGATTATTAATCTCTCTACTAGCTCATTATCAGTATATTGTAGTACCACAAAATTTTATACCTAAGTTTTGTATCCTGCACCCCTAATTGATTTATCAGTTTTAATTGTTTCTATTTTTCGGTAAAGTCTTTAGTTTTCTGTGTATAATGTCATGTTATCTGCAAATAAGAATAGCTTTATTTCTTCCTTATTAATTTAAATGCCCTTTATTTCTGCTTCTTGTCTAATTACTGTGGCTAGATCTTCCAATGCTATGTTGAATACAAGTGTTTAGAATGGCATTCTTGGGGTGCCTATGTGGCTCAATTGGTTAAACTTCCAACTTTTG
>PITA01010495.1:20952-71730 GCA_004023965.1 Spilogale gracilis
GGAGGAGGAGGAGGAGGAGGAGGAGAAGAAGAAGAAGAAGAAGAAGAAGAAGAAGAAGAAGAAGAAGAAGAAGAAGAAGAAGAAGAAGAAGAATAAGAATGGACATTTTTATCTTGTTTCCAGTGTTAGAGGGGAAAAGTTTTCAGGTTTATGCCATTCACTATCATATTACGTGTGTCTATCACATATGGCCTTTATTATGCTGAACTGTGTTTTCTCTATACCTACTTATTTGAGGATTTTTATCATGGATGAATGTTGAATTTGGTCAAATGCTTTCTATGCACCTATTGAGAAATATCATATGATTTTCAGCCTTCATGTTATTAATGTGGTTTATCACATTGATGATTTGTAGATATTGAGCTATCCTCACATCCCTGGACGAAATTACATTTGGTTGTGATGAATAAGCCATTTAATGTTTTGTTGTATTCAGCTTTCTAATATGTTGTGGATTTTTGCATTATGTTTATCAAGGGTATAGAACTGTAAAAGATATGTGTTTTTTTTTGGTGTGTGTTCATCTGGTTTTGGTATTAAGGCAATACTGACTTTGTGGAATGAATTGAAGGTGTTCCTTACTTCTGTGTCTTATTGTAAATCACTTTGGGTTCATCTTATTTGGGACTCTGTGCTTCCTCCACCTGAATGTCTGTTTTCTTTCTCAGGCTAGGGAATTTTTCAGGTATTAATTCTTCCAATATATTTCCTGCTTTGTTCTCCTCTCCTTCTTGGATTCCTATGATATGAATAGTTGCAGACTTGTCATCCCAGATGTCCCTTATCCTATCCTCATTTTTAAAATTCTTTTTTTTTTTTTTTCTTGCTCTTCAGTGTGAATGATTTCTGTCTTCGGGATTACTGACCTATTCTTCTACCTCCTGTAATCTACCTGTTGATTTCCTTTGGTGTATCTTTCTTGCTTTTTTTCTTTTTATTTCTTTCTTTTTTTTTATCTCTGATTCTTTTTATTTTCTTATTAAGTTCTCACTAGTTCATTCACACTCCTCTTCAGTTTGGTGAGCATTTATGACTATTAATTTAACTTTTTGGGGTTAGACTACTTATTTTTTACATAGTTTTTTTTGTTTGTTTATTTGTTTGTTTTTTCCTGAGACTTTGTCTTTACCTTTTGGTAAGAACATAAAGCTTTGGTTATTTTGTCTGACTGTTTTTTCTCAATATATTAGGCAAGTCATATACTATTTCTGGTCTTGAAGGTAGAGGTCCTATGTTAAAGGCACCCTGTGGGGCCCAGTAGCACACTCATCCATTTTCATCAGAACCAGGTACTCCAGAGGTGTTCAGTGCATGGGGCTGCATGTTCCTTCCTGTTGTTTCTGGGCCATGACTGCCTCAGGCACAATATGAATTTGTCTTTCTCCAGGTCAGCTGGTTGAGGGGCTCAGGTTAACTGCTGTGGGTATATTGATAGGTGGGGTAGTCCTCAGTGTGACAATGTCTGGCTATGACTGTTGCTGTCTTGCTGATTGGAAGAGCTGGTCTTTCCATGTTCCTGGACAAGTAATTGCCTAGGTGCTGTCGTGATCAAGGCTGCCCACTGAGTGTCACAGGATGGGAGCCACTTGGAAGGGTGCCAGGTTTTCAGATTGGGTGCTTAGGTCTGCATGGAAACACTGAGGTGCAGCAAGGAGTGCTGGGAAGGTAGACAGGGAGTTTCAGAAATAGAATACCAGTATTAGGCCAGGTAGACTGAAGCAAGTCAAGAGAAATGGCTCCCATCGATGTTTTTGTTAGTGGAAAAGTACCTATGGGTCCCGTTTTTGCACCAAGTGCCCTAAACTAAATCAAAAAGCTTCACGTGTTATCCAGTCCTTTTCAAACTCCTGCGGTGGTGCTGGGTTTAAGAACGACTTCAATTTTGGGCAGGCCTTTGGAGAGTAGAGTCTCAGTTTCTTATAGCCCTACCAGTATCCTATAGATATATTCCACTGACTTTCAAAGACAGATGTTATGGGGACTCATCTTGCCATGCATGAGCCAGGTGAGACTCTCTGATGTGGGGCTGGAAGCCCTCACTCCTCAGGGAGGTTTTCTCTACCTCCAATATCCCTCCCACTTGTGTGTTGCAGCACCAATGTCTCTGCGCCTTTCCCTCCTCAGTGTAGCTTTAAAAATATATATCTTTAGCTGTGGAAGAGCTGTCCTGTTTTTCTCCAGGTTGTTCACATGGTTGCTGTATATTCAGTTGCAGCTCTGGTGTGTATGTGGGATGAGGTGAGCTTAGGATCTTTCTACTCCACCACCTTCCCCTCCCTTAGCCTAACACATGTTTCACCCCGTTTCCTACAATTGTGTCCCTTCCTTTACTCTTGCTCAGCCACAAGGTCTTTTTGTTTTTCGCAGCTATGCTAAATACACTCTGACGTGAGAGACTTTTTACTGGCTGTTTGCACCGTGAAATTCTCTTTCCTCTGGATAAGCATGGAAATCTCTTTTCTACTCCTTCAAATCATTGCTCAATACCACTTTATTAGTGAAGGTTTTCAAAGGCATCACAGATAAAACCGCAAACCCTCAGTGCCTGCCCGTCAAAAGCTGTATTTTCACTTTCTTCCCCCATAGCATTTAAAAGAAACGGTAAAATGTATTTAATTGAGATGTGCAGAGTTTTTTAGTTCTTCACCAGCTGGAATGTAAACGAAAAGAGGACAGGAATGTTTATCTGCTTTATTTTATTTTAAGATTTTATTTATTTATTTATTTATTTATTTGTTTATTTATTTTTTATTTATTTGGCAGAGAGAGAGATCACAGGCAGGCAGAGAGGCAGGCAGAGAGAGAGGAGGAAATAGGTTCCCGCTGAGCAGAGAGCCTGATGCAGGCCTCAATCTCAGGACCCTGAGATCATGACCTGAGCCAAAGGCAGAGGCTTTAACTCACTGAGCCACCCAGGCGCCCTGCTCTATTTTTTTTTTCATCACTTCCTGGTACTAATAATATAGTGAGCCCTCAAATACTTTTTGAGTTAACCAATATCTAGTCTTTATATTTATATTGTTATACAAAACCTAAGGAACAATTATAAAAAACATATATTAGGACCATAGAGGAAATCTTAATTGTAAAAAAGAGGAATAATAAGTACCATATTCTCTGACTATGATGTAAGAAAGAATTTTTTAAGTAAGAAAAATGAATGAAATCCCATAGTACAGGAAATGTAAAAATATCCTAAAAACTGTTAGTAAGGACACAATTAAGTGAAATAATGACAATTAAAAATCACTCTAGGATGAAAATATTATTAAGCATTAAAATCAATACATTAGAAGAATGAACAGTCCAATATAAAAATAGAATCATTTTTATTAATAAACAGACTTAGTAAGTAAATAAAAGAATGGCTTTTTGAAAAATATAATTAAAGATAAGTAATAACCTTCCCAAAGCAATAAAAAGAGAGGAAAATATACAAAATTTAGAAATTGTATATGGAATAAAACAGAAACTTGTAAATGTCTAAAAAATATTTTAATCAGATTTGCAAACCTCTATTCAGTTGATTAATTTTAGAGACATTAAATGGCTGTCATTCGCAAAGAAACATGAAATCTTAATAGTCCAGTAATTATAAAATAATTGTACAAGTTATCAAAATCTAAGTACCTGATAAAGATAATGCCCACAAAATTTTATAGTCTAATTACTTAATCTAAAAAGAACAAATTAATCTAATACTATTTAAACTTTTCCAGAGAAAAGATAAAGTTTCTAAAACAGTTTTATAAAACCAGTGTTAGACTAATTTATAATTGGAGTTAGAGGGGAATTAAAAAAAAAAACTGGATAAGTTTTCTATATGATATGGTCTTGTTGAGCAAGAATAAATGTGATTAGAGATTCCTATATTCAACATGCATAAAGTATTTTTCAAGGTCAAAGTACTATCAACATATCAAAATAAAAGTGAGTAAAGAAAAAAATGTAACATGTGCAATAAAAAAGCATTCAAAAAGAAGATATCTAAAAGAATCTCACTTACTGGTAAAATAAAGTAATTATATTGAAACTATATAGGCAAATGTGTAGACAAAGATATCTATAAGAATATTCTTTTACAAAAGCTAGTAAGTATAATATACCAGATGTCGATCAATAATTGAATAAACACTAGTGGTATGATTTTACAATATAATCTTTAAGAATGAAAAATTATAGCTTGTCTTAATAACATGAATAAATTTCTCAAATATAAGAAAATTTGATTCTATCTGTACAAAGTTAAAATTTGGCAATAAAAATTTGTTAGAAGTCAGAATAGGGTTAACCAGGTGAGGGAGTATTTGAGTTAGTATCTAAGGTAGTTCTGGATTGTGGGCTATTTTTTATTTTATTTTTTTTATCTCTCTGGTTGTGCAAATATATCTACTTCTAAATTTATACCAGACTGAGGCTCACTTTTCTCAACATGTGCTTTATATAAATAAAACATTCTAAACGTATTCACAGGGTAAATAAATATCTCCATGGATATGTAAGAGACAGATCAAAGGGAGTTTGCAAAGTAATTTAGATGGAAGAAGAAATGCAAGGATATTTTAATTGCATGAACTTCCTTTTAAAATTATAAGCCTGTACCCTTTAATCAGATTCCTTACACAGATAATCACATTGTTGTTTAGAAGTTTGAAACAGGGGTGCCTAGGTGACTTAGTTATGTGTCTGCTTTCGGCTTAGGTTATGATCCTAGGGTCCTGGGATCGAGCCCCACATCAGGCTCCCGGCCCAATGGAATTGAGTCTGCTTTTCCCTTTGCCTCTCCCTTTGGCTTGGTACTCTCTCTCTCTCTCAAATAAATAAATAAAATCTTAAGAAAAACCATAAGTTTGAAACAATATATTTTTCTAAATCCCCTATTTGACCTCTTTCTCCAGTAAACATTATGCTTGGAATGTTTTTCCAGACTTTTTGCTTTAAGCTTAATTGTCCTGGGGTTCCAGAGTGGCTCAATTTGTTCAGCATCCGACTCTTGGTCTCAGCTCAGGTGTTGCTCTCAGGATTGTGAGTTCAAGCCCTATGCTGAGCTTCATGCTGAGTATGGAGCATCCTTAAAAATAAATAAATTAGGGGTGCCTGGGTGGCTCAGTTGGTTAAGCGACTGCCTTCAGCTCAGATCATGATCCCGGAGACCCAGGATCGAGCCTCACATCGGGCTTCCTGCTCGACGGGGTGCCTGCTTCTCCCTCTCTCAGTCCCCCTGCTTGTGTTCCCTCTCTGGCTGTGTTTCTCTCTGTCAAATAAATAAAATCTTTTAAAAAAATAAAATAAAATAAAAATAAATTAGTAAAAACAAAAAATAAAGTTAATATGTCCTTCTGTTCAAGAGAAATATATCATTTGTCGTGATATTCATACTGTATTCACAGTATACAATTTAGTTGAACAATGTATGCAAATAATATGTTGTAGAGATCTTCCTATGAAAGAGCCAAGTTCTACCTCATTTTTTCCTAGTGTTGTGAGAAATATCATATCATGGATGTCCCTTTTTCCCACTTCTTAAATTGTTGCTATTAACTAACAATTGCTTGTTATTTCAGATAATCCTTATTTGCCATTTTTTCCTATAATACTCAATAATTTCTTAGGAAATTTAGATCTCTGTCTACACTTAATCCCTGCAATTCCTGTCATAATTCCCAGACATTTCAGTGTTCATATAGCCTACTTCATATCTTGGCTTTAGGGATGTTGTCATCTCAAATGACCCTTCTCTCTTCTGTATCCTGTCCAGTTCCATGGTTATACCTATGACTGGGTCATTACTACCATTGCTACCCCTCCATAATCTCAAATTTAAACATTAAACAATAGTCTACCAATGTGTTTCTTTCCCACCTTCTCTAATATTATTCCCCCTCTGATATTCTATTTCCAACAAGGTCTAGATCATACCTGAGTCTTCAATCCATGAAAGGTTTGTTTCTGACTTCCCATCTCATGGCCTTACTCCCTCCTTACCTGCTTCAATTCCGAAAGGGTATGAGCTGTCCAGAAAGATCACCATGGTTTGAAATTTAATGCCATCTCTCATACCTTCTAACACATGAGCTGAATAGCCTAACCTATCTCTATGGCAGTTTGCTCATCTGTTCAAATGGGCAAAGTATAACATCTACCTCATAGGGCTATTAAGACATTTAAATGTGTGCATAATCATAAAGAACTTAGAATGGTGTCTGGCATATTATAAATATATTTTAGTAATAAATAAAAATATAATAATTACCAAATTTGACTTCTTTAATCATAAACATTTTGCAAAATACTAACTCTGAGTAAATCTAACTCTTCACCTTCTCAGTGACCACACCAGTGCAGATGATCATGGCTAAGGAAGAAGAAGAAAAACATTTACTGATCAATCTCACTTTTGATTCATATTATTGAATTCACTGGCCTTTTAACTTTATTAAAAATCAGACATTTCTGCTCTGTTTATTCTGCCAAACTCTTACATGTCAGTCTCCTGCATTATCCTCTTTCTTTAAAAACACCTAACATCTTATTTCCTTTTCAGTACTTAGTTGCTGACTTTTTTTATTCCTTTTCTCTGAAAAAACAGAAGACACTGTATGAGAAATTCTGCAAGCTCCTTATCTCCTGTACATGAATTCAAGCCTGTATAATCTCTCCTCTTCAGAGGTTAAACTATCCTTGTTCCTAAGGCCAGTACTTTTTTTAAATGCATTTAGTCCTACCTTCTTCTCTTTCTTTCTTTTTTTTTAATAAAAGATTTCATTTACTTATTTGACAGATTGAGAGAGAGAGAGAGCACAGGTAGGGGGAGCTAGAGAGGGAGAAGCAGGCACCCTGCCCAGCACGGAGACCTGTAGGGAGCTCAACCCCAGAACTGTGAGATCATGACCTGAGCTGAAGGTAGATGCTTAACTAGCCACCCAGGCACCCCAGTCCTACCTTCTTGTGTTACTATTTTATCCTCTATCCTGGACCATTCTATTCAGCATACAAATGTACTTTTAATTGCTTCCATTTTAGATTGGCACACAAATCAAAATCACTACCTTCCCTAGACGCCAGTCCTCTCGGTTCTCTGAAAATACTCTCAATTTTATCTTAAATTTATCCAAACAGATTTTTACTCTTTGACTCTTAAAAAGATCCTCAATACCGTCTGTGTTAATACTTAGAATAGCTAATTGCCAGAGACGATCTTATTCAGGACTACTGACATTTGATATTTTAGGTCATTATGCATTAGGACATTTGACACTGTTGCTCATTACATCTTTGAAAGGCTCATTTCATTGGCACAGCATAAAATCTTGATTCTTCTTCCCACCTGCTGCTATTTCTGTTTTTCTTGCCCCCCCCCACCCCGCTCAGAGCCAGTGTCTACAGAACCCAGTCCTGTCATTGTTTCTCTTTTATATCTATACAAAATCCATGGTTGATCTTACCTAGTCTCACAGCTTTAAGTTGTAGTAGAGTGCTAACTCCCAAATTAATAAACCCAGATAGTCTGTTCCTCTGAAGTGAGATCTATACTTCTAATCTCCTACTTAATTTTTTCTTGCATGTATATTAGATATATCAAAATTAACAAATCCAAAATTAGCCTCTAAACATAGCTCCATGAACCAGCTCCAACAAGAGTATTTCTGATCTCAGTAAAAGTCAGCTAAAATTTTCTGTTGTTTTGACCAAAAAAGAATCTTAGTATTATCCTTAACTGTTTTCTTACATTCTTCATCTAACCCATTAGGAAATTGTATTTTTCTTTCAATGTGCAAAAGTACACAGAAATTAATCACCTGCACTCTATACCCTGGTCACAGTTTGTAACATCTTTGCTGGATTATTTCCATTGACTCCTAACCAGTCTTGCCACTTCCGCAATTCCTCCACTTCACTCCATTTTCAACAGGGGAGAAAGAGGGATTCTATTAAAACACAACACCCATCATTTCACTCTTCTGCTAAAATACCTGCATCAAGAATTTATTTCACTCAGATTAAACATCACTTTCCTTAAAATCGCTTACAAAATTCAATAAAAGCTGACCACCTTTGCTTCTCTTCTTGCTGACTCTGCTCTAGTCTCATTGGACTTCTGATTGCTCAAATACGTTAGGCATGTTTTCATCTCAGGATCTTTGTTCTTAATGATCTCACTGTAGGTGAAATGTTTCCCTTTTCAATTCCCTGCCCAGAAAAATCACAAACTCTCAATTCCTTTAGGTTACTCACAGAAGCATTTTCTAGAATATCCCTTTGGTAATTTCAATGCTCACAAAATTCATTTCTTTTCTGCTCTGTTTCTCTTTTAAATCCACAAAGTTTAGTAATTTATATTTGTGTTAGTCTTCCCCACTGGATTTAAGTTAAGTGACTTAATGCTGGCAGCCAGAATACCTGTCATATCATAAACGGTTGTATTAGCCAGAACCATGGCTGGCAAAAAATAAAATGCATACTGGAATCTAGCAATTTGAGTGAACTGTCAAGGGGTCAAAGAGAGGGAGCAGAGTCCTGTAGAGAATGCCATCTCACTGGAGTTGTGGTTTAGGTATTGTGATAGAGGCAGCCCATGACAAATTTTTGCAAGGAGGGAGCTGGGAGAATACATCCTTTGATAGTACACTTCTTTCTCTCTGTGATAACATGGGGGGCTGTTAGTTGTCCATTTCCAAAGGTTAGCTAAGGACAAGGGAACTCTTTGATACAGTGGAGGGAGCTCTAGAGAGTAAATTGAAGATATATAGCATAGTGTCCAATAAATAATGATGAATGAATGCTTCAGTGAACATCTGGGTAAATGCTTGTGACATACAACCCTATTTCTCTAGAAGTGTTATTAGTAAGCTCAAGGAAATTTATATAGTAATCAGTATGAAGACTGTAATATAGCATTCTAAAAACAAAAACAACAGAACCCTGTCATCCTACCAAAAGGGTACCGGGGAAAAATTTTCTATTAATCATATCATCAAAGATATATTTGGACACTGTATTAATTTTCTACTGATATTGTAACAAATTACTTATAAAAAATGATTCCGAGGAACAGCTCTTACAATGATGAATGGAAATTGATATATAAACATGGTAGTTTTCTTGCTCCTCAAGTAAGCTGCTCTTAGATTGGATTCAAATCTTTTTCTAGAAGTCCATACCAGGTCTGAGACCCAGGTGACCACAATGGCATTGTGCTCATCAGTGCAAACTATATGGACTTCTATTACATATCTGGAATATGTAATATGTTTACTATATGGACTTCTATTATATGTTCACTATATGGACTTGTGAACATATGAATATGTTCACTATATGGACTTCTATTACATATCTCATTTGTCCTTTTCTCTATATGTGCTTTTTACAAATTCTTCTCAAATTTCCCTGAAATATTTTGTTTGAAGATCTGCTTTTGTGGGAATTCAAGATAAGGCATACTCATAATAGGCCAAAAATTATCCTCAATTGCAAATGCATTCTATGAAAGCTTGACTAGTGGGGTTAATGGCCAAATGGCTTTTTCTTCAAAGAAATTTTATTTTAGGTTTATGACATTCTAGTTCGTGGGGGGGGGGGGTTAGAAATTCATCTATAAAAACCTTTTATTTGTTTATTTTTGCATCTATGCTAGCAGAATAATAAAGGGAGAAATTTGCTGCTTGTAGTTCAGCGCTATAAATGAAAGTTGGATAAATATGCCATTCAAAGCATGTTAAGTGAATTCAAATTTTGTATGTGAGTACAACTTTGACCCTGAAACGCCTTTCCTTGCAGGTTATTCAGATAATGTCTAACATTTTTTTCTTGACTAAAATCCACACTCATGTTTAGAAATACTATATTATATCCTATTCTATATGACCAATAGAGATATATAAAGAACATACCAAAACATATGTTTTCTGTGTAATATATAGTTTGTCATAAAATCTGGTAGAGTGATACAAATATAATTGCAAATAAAGTGTTGTGAATTTAAATACATACCTTAATATCTTAATGTTAAGTTCATTAATTAAAAATTTATTACATAAGTATGATTTAAAACATGATTACTAAATTAGGTGAATATAGCCATGTTCCTTCTCTCTCTTAAATCATAACTTCTTTTTTTAATTATTCATATGCATCTTGCTTAACTTTTCTACTCTTCACTAAATGTATTAGGATTTAAAATAGCATTTCTGAGTGCAACCCAATTTGGATTATTTTAAGATAAAAAGTATGTTAAAATAATGCAAATTATATTATAGTTTGTGAAAATTTTCTAACCTAGTCTTTAAATCAAGTCAAGATTGTTTTGGCAACTTATATTGGAATTTCTCATTAATTAAATTGAAATTTTATCTCTGAAATGATAGAACATTGAGAAACAAGAAACTACCTTTAATCAACCAACTGAAAGCAAGGTTTACTTTTTTTTTTCAAACCATTGTTCATCAGATCAAAGAGACTTGATATATCTTTGATTAAAGACAGAATAGTTCTTTGCAGATAACTAGTTTACCTTTTGAAGATTTTTTTAACTCATAAGATAAATTAATAATTAAAGAAGTCTGGATGGCAAGTATCAATTCTTCATAAAAAAAGATACCTAAAATATGAATAGCATTAAAAATATATAAGTACAGTAGTATGATGTGTAGCTTGTTTAAATTGAACCTGGGTTTTATTTGTGTATAATACAAAAAGGAAATGAACTAGACTGAAATGTATTGCATTCAGGAGGTAAGCAAAAGATACTTGCTTCAAGCAATAGTTTATCTTTCATAATCTTTGGTAGATATTTTCTTAACTTGAATACATTTTTTTCTCTTAGACTTGGGAAGTCAAGAGATAGAATGAGGGCTGTTGAACTTAAAATCATGTCTAGGGTCATCTGTGTTCAATGCATAGTATATAAATGTGTAAACATATTGACATATTTATATAGCACATTCTTTATATACTCATCTTTAAGTGAACCGACAGTCAATCATTTTGAAAAGGGACATTTCACTTCTACTGGAAAAAGAACAAAATTTATATCTGTGATTTGGGTAATTAGTTGTGATATACCCATTATTTTATCTGAATAACCAGCAAATTGTTAGTATCATATAAATGGTGCTAGATTATAGGAGTTCTAGCCTATTGACACAAAATACCCACAATAGCTATTTATATTTTATGAATTTACTATATTTAATAGATGGCATATTTCTTTTTTTTTTTTAAGATTTTATTTATTTGACAGAGAGAAACACAGCCAGAGAGGGAACACAAGCAGGGGGAGTGAGAGAGAGAGAAGCAGGCTTCCCGCCAAGCAGGCAGCCCGATGTGGGACTTGATCCTGGGTCTCCAGGATCATGACCTGAGCTGAAGGCAGTCGCCTAACCAACTGAGCCACCCAGGCGCCCCAGATGGCATATTTCTTAAAATTATTTTTAATTCTAATATGATGTACAGTGTTGTTAGTTTCAAGTGAACAAGATTCCAGATTCAAAAATTCTATACATTACTCAGTGATCATCATGAAAAGTGGACTCTGTCCCTCCACCAATTTCACCCATTCTCCCACCTACCTCCCTGCTGGTAACCACCAGTTCTCTATAGTTAAGAATCTTGTTTCTTGTCTCTCTCTCTTTTTCTTTTTCTTATTTGTTTCTTAGATTCCACACGCATGAAATCCTATGGTATGTGTCCCTATCTGTCTGACTTATTTTCTTTAGCATTATAACCTCAAGGTCCACCCATGTTGTTACAAATGGCAAGATTTTATTCTTTCTTCTTGCTGAGTAATATTTCATTGTGTGTATATACATATATACACATATACTTATATATACATACATATACGTATAAACATATGCACATATATACTTCATCTTCATTAATTGGTGAACATGAGTTGCTTTTATATTTCAGCTGTTGAAATAATGGTACAATAAAGATAAGGGAGCATATATTTTGAATATATTTGAATTAATGTTTTTGTATTTTGAGTTGTGTTTTTGTATTTTTTTAAAGATTTATTTTAGAGAGTGGGGGGAGGGGCAGAAGGAGAGAGAGCCTTAAGGATATTTTGTGCCAAGTTCAGAGCCTGATGCAGAACTCAAATTCACCACCCTGATATCACAACCTGAGCCCAAACGAAGAGTTAGCTGCTTAACCAGTTGTGCCACCCAAGCGCCCAGTGCTTTTGTATTCTTTGGATAGCTACCCAATAGTGAAATGACTGTGTCATAGGCAATTCTTTTTTTTATTTGTAAGGAACCTCTATATTGTTTTCCTCAGTGGTTGTACCTGTTCGCATTTGCAGCACAGCAGAGGATTCCTTTTCCTCAACATACTCCCCAGTGCTACTGTTTCTTGTGTTACTAATTTTAGCTACTCTAACAGATGTGAGGTGATATTTCATTGTGGTTTCAGTTTGCGTTTACCTAACGATTAGTCATGTTGAGCATCTTTTCATGTATCTTCTGGCCATTTATATGTCTTCTGTCCATTTTTAATTGGATTATTATTTTTGGTGTTGAGCTATATAAGTTCTTTATATATTTTGGATACTAGCACCTTATCAGATAGGTCATTTAGAACTACCTTCTCCCCTTTAGTAGGTTGTTTTTTGTTTTGCTTATTGTTTCCTTTGCTGTACAGTAGTGTTTTATCCCAATAGTTTATTTTTAATTTTATTTTTCTTGCCTCAGGAGATATAGCTAGAGAAATTTTGTTATATTCTACATCAGACAACCACAGTCTGGGCTCTCTTTTAGGATTTTTATGGTTTCAGATCTCACATTTAAGTCTTGAATCAATTTTGAGTTTATTTTGTGATAGTAAAAGAAATTGGCCCAATGTCATTGTTTTGCAAGTAGCTGCCTGGTTTTCCTAACACTATTTATTGAAGAAACTGTCTTTTTTTCCATTGCATAGTCTTGCCTCTTTGCCAATGATTAATTGACCATATAAATCTGGATTATTTCTGGATTCTTTATTCTGTCCTATTGATCTATGTATCTATTTTATGCTGTTATACTGTTTTGATTTCTACAGTTTTGTAGTATATCTTGAAATCTAGCATCATAATGCCTCCAGTGCTATTTTTTTTTTCAAGATTGCTTTGGCTATTTAAGGTCTTTTGTGGTTTCACCCAAATTTTAGGATTATTTGTTCTAGATCTGTGAAAAATGCTATTGGTGTTTTGATGAGGACTGCATTCATTCTGTGGATTGCTTTTGGTAATACAGAAGTTTTAACATTCTTTTCATATTCTGTAAGCATGATATTTCTATTTGTTTATATCATCTTCAATTTCTTTCATCAGTGTTTTATAGTTTAAGAGTATAGATCTTTCACCTCTTGGTTAAATTTTATTCCTAGGTATTTTATTATTTTTGTTGTAAATGCAAATGGAAGTGATTTCTTAATTTCTCTTTCTGTTACTTCATTATTGTTTAGAAATGCAACAGATTCTGTATATTGATTTTTGCATCCCGTGATTTCATGGAATTCATTTATGAGCTCTCGTAGTTTTTTGATGGGGTCTATAGGGTTTTAATTATATATTTCTATAGATTTTTTATTACATATTCTATTATATAATATATTCTATATTCTATATTTTTGTTATATATTTCTATATATAATATAATGTCATCTGCTGATAGTGAATATTTTAAATTTATCCAACTAATAGATGACTTTTATTTCTTTTTCATGTCTGATACCTCTGGCTAGGACTTCAGGACTTTGTTGAATAAAAGTGGTGACAGTGGATATCTTTGACTTGTTCCTGACCTTGGGGGAAAACCTCTTAGTGTTTCCTCATTGAGGATGATGTTACTTGTGAGTTTTTCATATAGGGCCTAAATTATACCATGGTATGTTATCTCTAAACCTACTTCGTTGAGAGTTTTTATCATGCATGGAGGTTGTACTTTATCAAATGCTTTTTCTGCATCTATTGAAATCCTTTCTCTTAATCCTTTCTCTTGTTGATGTGATGTATTTGTTGATTGATTTGTAAATATTGAACTACCCTTACATTCCTGGAATAAATCCCATTTGATCATGATGAATAATTTAATTGTTAGACTTGCTCATATTTTGTTGGAGTATTTTTGTTAGACTCAGTTTGCTCATATTTTGTTGGAGTATTTTTGCACCTATGTTTGTCAGAGATATGGGCCTATAGTTTTCATTTTTTGTAGAGGCTTCATCATGTTTTGCCCTTAGAACAAATTAGGAATGGACTCATAGAACAAATTAGGAATTTTTCTTTCTTATTCTATGTTTGGAATAGTTTGAAAATAATAGATATTAATTCTTCTTTAAATGTTTAGTAAAATTTGCATGTGAAGTCATCTGGTCCTGGCTTTTTGTTTACTGGGAATTTTTTGATAATTGATTCAATTTCCCTTCTAGTAATGAGTCTTTTTGAATTTTCTATTGCTGATTCAGTTTGGAGAGGTTATATATTTCTAGGAACTTATTTCTTCTCAGTTGTTCAGTTTGTTAATTTGTTGGCACATAAGTTTTCACAGTATCTCTGTAGCATCAGTTGCTATTTCTTTTCATTTATTTCTGATATTAAGTCTTTTTTTTTTTTTAGTGTGTCTGAAGGTTTATCAATTTTATTGATTTTTTTCAAAGAACCCATTCCTGATTTCATTGATCTGTTCTAATTTTTTTTTACTTTCTTGTTCAATTATTTTTGCTCTGATATTTATTTTCTTCTATTGTTTTAGGGATTTGTTGGTTCTCCTTTTCTAGCTACTTTATGTGTAAGGGTAGGTTGTTTACTTGAGGTTTGTCTTGCTCTTTGAGATAGGCACCTGGGTAGCTCAGTGGTTAAGCCTCTGCCTTCAGTTCAGGTCATGATCCCGGAGTTCCTGGATTGAGCCCCAAATTGGGTTGCCTGCTCAGCAGGAAGCCTGCTTCTCCCTCTCTCACTCCCACTGCTTGTGTTCCCTCTCTGGCTGCATTTTTCCTCTGCAATAAATAAGATCTTTAAAAATAAATAAATGAATAAATAAATAAATTGATTAATTAATTAATTTCCCTATTAGAAGAGCTTTTGCTATATCCCCCAAATTTTGGGATTTGGGATTTTCATTGTCATTTGTTTCCTTTTTTAAAATTTTCTGTTTAATTTCTTGTTTGATCTGTTCACTGTTTAATAGCCTTTTATTTAACCTCCATGTATTTTTGTTCTTTCCTGAATTTTTTCTTGTGGCTGATTTTTTCAAGTTTCATTGTGTTGTGATCAGAAAAGATGCATGATGTAAGTTCAGTTCTTTTTAATTTGTTAAGACTTATTTGGTGGCCAACTTGTAATCTATTCTGGAGAATGTTCTAAGTGCCTTTGAAAATAATGTGTATTCTGAATTTTAGAATGGAATGTTCTGAATATATGTTAGATCCATCTGTGTCATCCAAAGTCACTATCTCCTTGTTGATATTCTGTTTGAAAAATCTGTCCATTGATGTAAGTGGAATTTTAAAATCCCCTACTACTACTACTCTATTACTACCAAGTACTTCTTATATGTATGTTATTAGCTTCTTTATATATTTGGGTGCTGTCATGTGCATCCATAAGTATTTATAGTTGTTATATATTTTTGCATTTTCCCCTTTGTGTTTATATAATGTATTTGTCTATTGTTTCAGTCTTTGTTTTAAAATCTATTTTATCTAATATAAGTGTTGCTAACCCAGCTCTTCTTTTACTTCCGTTTGCATGGTAAATATTTTTCCATCCCTTCACTTTCAATCTGCATGTTTTGCTAGGTCTGAAATGAGTCTCTTATAGACAGCATAGGGATGGATCTTGCTTTTTTCAATAACCTGTGTCTTTTTATTGAAGCACTTATTCCATTTACATTCAAAGTAATTATTGATAATTAAGCTTTTACTGCCATTTTATTACTTGTTTTATAGTTATTTATTTCTTTCTCCCATTTGTCTTCTCTCTTGTGGTTTTATGGCTTTCTTCAGGGAAATACTTGGATTCCATTCTCTTTATTTTTTGCATATCTATTGCTAGTTTTTGATTGATGGTTACTATTAGGTTTATATATAATATTTTATGCATACAGCAATCTTTTTTAAGTTGACGGTCATCCAGTTTGAACATTTCTAAAAGCAAGAAATGTTTACTCTTCTCCCTTCCCCATTAGGTATATGGTGTCATGATTTATAATCTTTTGTGGATTCTCTCACTGATTTTTATAGATACACTTTATTTTATTGCTTTTGTCCTTCTTACTTTTCTTGCTCCTGCTTATGGTCTTTCCTTCCACTCAAAGTACCCCCTTTAATATTTCTTACCAGGCTGATTTAGTGTTGACAAATTCCTTTAACTTTTTTGTTTGGGAAACTCTTTATATTTCCTTGTGTTTTAAATGATAGCCTTCCTGGATGAAGTATTCTTGCTTGCATGCTTTGTCCTTTCAGCACTCTGAATATATCATGCCTCTCCTTTCTGGCCTGCAAAGTTTCTGCTGAAAAATCGGCTGATAGATTTATGGAGTTTCCCCTTATATGTAATTGCCTCCTTTTCTCTTACTGCTTTTAAAATTCTCTTATTTAAATTCTAATTAACACAGCACAAAATGGGTTTCAGGAGTAGAATTTAGTGACCCATCACTTATATTCAACACCCAGGCTCATCATAACAAGTATCCTCATTAATATCCATCACTCACTTAGCCAATCTCCCACCCACATCCATCAACCCTCAGTATGTTCTCAATAGTTAAGAGTCTTGAGGTACCTGAGTCAGTCAGTTAAACATGTGACTCTTGATTTTGGCTCAGTTCATGATCTCAGGGTCATGACACTGAGCCCTACGTTGGCTCTGTATTGAGTGTGGACCTGTTTAATATTCTTTTCCTCTCAAGAAGGGCAGAAATGCCCTTACACCTGCTTAGGCTCAGTCTCTTTCAAAAAAAAAAAATTAGGGTTTGTTTCCCACTCTCTCTTTTCGCCCTCCCTTCCATATGTTCATCTGTTTTATTTTTTTAAATTCCACATACAAGTGAAATCATATGGTACTGTGTTTCTCTGTATGAATTATTTCACTTAGCATAATATATTGTAGTTCCATCCACTTCATTACAAATGGCAAGACTTCATTCTTTTTGATGGGTGAGTAATATTCCTGTGTGTGTGTGTGTGTGTGTGTGCGTGCGCGCACGCACACACACACACACACACACAAACACCACATCTTTTTCCATTCATCAGTTGATGGGCATTTGGGAGCTCTCTGTAGTTGGGCTATTATTGATAATGCTGCTATATATGTCGGGGTGCATGTACCCCTTCAAATCTGTGCTTTTGTATCCTAAAATTCTTTCTTTATTGCTATATTTTGCCATTTTACTTGTGATATTTCTTAGTATGTACCTCTTTGAGTTGATTTTATTAAGCATTTTCTCTCCTGGATCTGGATTTCTGTTTTTCTCCCCAGGTTTGGGAAATTTTCCAACTATTATTCCTTCAAAGAAATTTTTGTCTCCCTTCCTCTCTCTTCTGGGATCCCTATACTGTTAATGTTATTACAGTTGATGATGTTGCTGAATTCCCCTAATTCATTCTCATTTTAATTATTTTTTTCTTTCTCCTATTCCATTTGTTTTCTATTTCTCTGAACACTGATCTGTTTTTCTTCTTCCTCTGGTCTAGTATTTATTTCCTTTTTATTTTTATTTTTTTAATTTCACGTATTGATTTCCTTATCTGATTGGTTCTCTTTATGCTTTTTGTCCCTTTACTGAGGGTCTCATTGAGGTCCTTTATTGTTTTCTCAAGGTCATCTTTATGGCCATTACTTTAAGTTCTCTATTCAACATAATACTTAGCTCTGTTTTTTTTCTCTCTCTTACTATGATTTTGTCCTATTTTTGTCATTTTGTCAAAGAGGTACATACTAAGACATCACTTTGTCTGACTGTTTCTATGGTTAGGAAAGTCACTCTATTTCCTGCCACTAAAAGTAGCAGCCTTATGAAGAAGAGGTCCTGTAATGTCCTGTAGTGTAATATCACTTGTATACCAGAACCTGAGGCATCAGGAGTATCTCCTATAATTGTTGCATACACCCAACTATTGAGGCTGAACCATGTTTGTCTTCTATCCAGTCATCTTTAATGCCTGCTGTGAGAAGATTTTGTCTCACTGTTTTGAATGGACCGTTTTGGGACTGCCTTGGGCAAGGTATTTGCTTGCACTGTGGTCACACAGGGCACTTTCTCTGTTTTGTTCTCTGAGAGGTTTTTATTGGTAGGTGGTGCCTATAGTTAGGTGGTTAGATGTGGGTACCCAGTCCACTACTGGGGCTACAGTGAAGCTGGTGTATCTGATAATCTTCCCCTTTCCCAGAGTAGTAGTTATTTTGAGGTGGTGCTTAACACTATCAGAGCTCCTTGCAGGATGCCATACATGTGGTGCTGTTTTGGATAGACTCCTGCTGAGGGCAGGTTGAATGGGGGCAGGCTCACAAAATAATTTGGGTGTTAGCAAGGTTTACATATGTCTGCTATGGGAGGAGACCAGAAGCAGCTTTGGAGAACTGAGAAGGGCAGTTTGGTGGGTGTGGATCTGCATGAAGGTTCTAGGGCAGGTATACTGTTAGCAAGCTAGGTGGAGAGTGTTTGTTCTGGTTCCAATAGGTATCAGTGTATCTAGACCTGGAGGAAATGTCACCCACTAGTTTTTGTTGTTGTTGTTCCTGGAAAAGTCTCCTAAAGATCCTTGCTTTTCCAGTACATATTCTGAGGTTAGTAAATAAATTTACCTCCTGTATACACCAGGAATTTTTTAACTACTGCCTCTATGATGTATCTGCATGGGGCTCTTTACTGTGCTGTCTCCATTAAGAGTGGGGACTCAGTTTCCTATCACCTTCTGAATCTTCCCAAGCCAAGAGTGGGGACTCAGTTTCCTATCACCTTCTGAATCTTCCCAAGCCAAGTTGACCAATTTCTAAAGTTGTAGGTGTTAAATAAATAAATAAATAAATAAATAAATAAATAAATAAATAAATAAAATTCTAAGTGTTGAGCCTTGCTGGTTGTAAGAACTGGCAAACTTAAGCCCCTCTGTTTTTCAAAGCCAAATGTTATAGGGATTTGTCTTCACAGTCTGGGGCACTATTCCTGTGGTATATCCTCTTCTCCCTTCTCTGTGGTTATAGTGTCCCTCCCTCCCATGGATAGTCTCTTGGGTTAGTTCGGTCATCTCCACTCCCCCTACCTTTTCATGTGGCCTTTTCTCTGCGATTAGTTGTGGAGAGTCTTTACTTGTCAGCCTTTGAGTCATTTTCTGGGTTATTTGCACTGATGTGATTTTTATCTACGTGTATCCGTGGGATGAGGTGAGTTTAGGATCTACTTTGCCATCTTCTGAACCTCTAGGCAGCACTCTTTTTAGAGTGAAAACTATTTTTGTATTTTTGTAGAGAAAATATATCACTTTATTTTACTACTGATAGTACCTAGTTAAGTAAGTTTCCTTCAAAATCTGAGTGTCTCTGAAACAATAGTCTTAAGTAGGCAAATAACCCTTCAGAGCAGCTGCTCTGTTACTATACTTTTGCATTGTAAAAGCTTAAATTAATTGAATAGTTATTTAGCCTTAGAAATATGGAGTGAAATCAGATAGTTAATAAAGTTGTAGAATATAGAATCATTTAAAGTGGCAATTTATGTTTCCTCTGTAATGAGAGCTATAGTTAATTTCCTGTTTTGTAGACTCTGGGCCTAATTTTAAGACAGTTAACTTACAAGTGAGTAATAAAGAAAAGGTAATAACTAGGTACAGTATACAGTCTGCTTTGGAAAAACATTTGCACAAACAAGAGATTGTGTCAGTGTTTTTTGTTATTTGAGTGTATAGAAATCCTAGAAAGTCATGCACTATGGGTTATGTGAAAAATAGAAAAAAAATGAAATAAAAAATGATGGGTTTATCTAACATAACTATCAAAAAATGGGTTGAACAGCTACATTAAATTGTCATTGTATTCTGATTATAAAAGAAATAGATATCCATGCAATAGTTGTGTTGTCCTGATGATATACAAATCCTGGTTACAGTAGAGACTGATGCCCGTGAGTGTCTGATATGGGGATATAAAAGCCAGACACTTGACATTAATGCATGTCAATTGTACTGTTATTCAAACTCAAAAATCAAGCTGATCCACACCCATTTGTAGTTTTTTCTGTTCTCTTCCATCACTTGCCCACTCTTCCATAGAGCGCACTTGCCATAAATCATTTACATAAAAATTTATTTAAGCTCTGATTCTAGTAATCAGGCTAAGACAATCCATGAAATGGAACTAAACATTTGAATTAGACATGCTATGAAAAGGCCTAGAAAGTAGTTTTTATGACTAATGATTTAAAGAATATAATTTTTTCTTCTATATATGAACAGATATTTGGATCATTATTGCTCTAAAAATTAGATTTTACTGTTTTTACTATTTAATAATGGTTTTATATAGTTACTTTTTAAAAAATAAAGTATTTAATTTTAGAATAGTCTTAGATTTACAGAAAAGTTCTTCTGAGATCAGATGAGATCAGGAGCATTCAGAGTGGTATGGCTGTGGATGATTTACAGAAAAATTCTTAAGACAGTGTAGAGTTCCAGGGCACCTGGGTGGCTCAGTGGGTTAAAGCCTCTGCCTTCAGCTCATGTCGTGATCTCAGGGTCCTGGGATAGAGGCCCACATCAGGCTCTCTGCTCAGCAGGGAGCCTGTTTCCTCTGCTCTCTCTGCCTGCCTCTCTGCCTGCCTGTGATCTTTCTATCTGTCGAATAAATAAAATCGTAAAAAAAAAAAAAAAGACAGTGTAGAGTTCCCATATACTGCACATCCCATTTCTCCTAAGTAAAATATTAACTTAATTCTCATAGCTCTCCAGCTACTCTGCCTTTCTTTTTATTAGTGTTAGTGTGGCATGTCTTTCTAGAGTTCTTTAACTATAACATCAGTCTTTATATTTAAAGTGGATTTCTTGCGAAGAATAAATAGCTGGGTCATCTTTTTAATCCATTCTGACAATCACTGTCTTTTAAGTGGTATATTTTTTGTCATCATTCTCCTTTTACTGCTCTCACTGGATTTAATTTAGTATTTTATATGATTCTATACTAACTTCTCTCTGAGCATGTAAATTACACTTATTTTTAATTTCATTTTTAGTTGTTGCCCCAAAGTTTACTATACGCATTTTAATTACTCTAAGTCCACCTTCAAGTAATAATATATCACATCATGTGTAGTGTAAGTATCTCATGACAAAATGTCCCCATTTCCTATCTTCTGTATTTTGGGATATGTTTCTCTTACTCATGTGCTGTAACTACTCAATACACTCTTTAATTTTTTGTTGTTGTTGAAGTGTATTTTACAGACAATGTAAAATTAGTTTCATTAAACAACACAATGATTTGACAATTCTGTACATTATGATATGCTCACCACAATAAGTGTGGTCACCATCTCTCACCATAAAAATGTTATTAAAATAGTAATGACCATCATTACTATTTTTAATGACTATCTTTATTATACTGTAATTTTATTCATTTCCATAAATTATTTTTTATAAGTGAAATTTGTACCTCTTAACCTCTTCACTTACTTTATCCATCTCCCCACCCATTTCCCCTCTGTCAACCACCAGATCTCTGTATTTATGATTCTGTTTCTTTTTTTTTATTGCATATAAATAAAATGATAGTCTAACCTATTTCTGACCTATTTCACTTAGCATAATACCTTGTGTGTTCATCTGTCTTTTTACAAATCTCACATATTGGGGCAGCTGGGTGGCACAGTAATTAAGCATCTGTCTTTGGCTCAGGCCATGATCCCAAAGTCCCAGGGTTGAGCCCCACATCAGGCTCCCTGCTCAGTGGGCAGCTTGTTTCTCCCTCTCTTGCTCCCCCTGCTTGTGTTCCCTCTCTAGCTGTGTTTCTCTCTGTCAAATAAGTAAATTTAAAATCTTTTATAAAGAACCTCACATATTTTTTTATGGCTGAGTAAGCTGTGTATGTGTATATATCACATCTTCTTTACTCATTTATATATAGATTTCTTCTGTAACCTGATTTTTGTAAATAATGCCTCAATAAACATAGGGGTATATATATATCTTTTCAAGTAAGTTTTCATTTTGGGGTTGTAAAAACCTTATACTGAAATGACTAGGTAATATGATATTTCTATTTTGAGCTTTTTGAGGAAACTTTCTACTGATTTCCACAGTGGTTGCACCATTTACATTTCCATCAACAGTGGATGAGGTTTTCTTTCTCCAGATCCTCAACAACATTATTATTTCTTGTCTTTTTGATAGTATCCATTCTGTCAAGTGTAAGATGGTATCTCATTACAATTTTAATTTGTCTTTTCCTGATTATTAGTGATGTTGAGCATCTTTTTGTGTGTCATTGGCCACTGATATATATTGTTCAGAGAAATGTCTCTTTAGGGCCTCTGCCCATGTTTTAATTGAAATCGTTTTGCTTTTTTGTTTTTTTGGGGTTTTTTTGGTTAAGTAGTATATATATTTTGCATATTAACCCCTTCTTTTGTATGTCATTTGCAAATACATTCTCCTGTTCAGTAGGTTGCCTTTTTGTTGTATTGATGATTTCCTAAACTATGCAAAAGCTTTTCATTTAGGTAGAGCCCTAATATCTTATTTTGTTTTTGATTCCTTTGCCTAAAGACACATAGCTAGAAAAAAAAAAAAAAAAACGTTGCTAAAATGAATGTCTAAAAGATTATGATGTTTTCTTTTAGGAGATTTGTGGTTTCGGGTGTTACAGTTAGGTCTTTAATACATTTTGAATTTATTTCTGTGTGTAGTGTGAGAAAGTGGCCCAGTTACATTTTTATGCATGTAGGTATAGAGTTTTTCCAATATTATTCATTGAAGAGACAGTCTTTTTCCCATTGTCATATATGAATTGACTGTATAACTTTTGGTTTATTCCTGGGTTATGTATCATGTACCTTTGAATTATGTGTCGTGTGTGTGTGTGTGTGTGCATGTGCACACCAGTACCATGCTGTTTTAATTATATAGCTCTGTAGTGTGTCTTGAAATCCGGGAATGTGATATCTCCAACTTTGTTTCTATTTCTCAGAATAGTTTCATTATTCAGGATCATCTGTGGTTCCACACATATTTATGGATTGTTTGTTACAGTTCTGTGAAAAATGTTATTGATATTTCACCAAAATTTGATTGAATATGTACATTGCTCCAAGTAATGTCACTTTAACAATATTATTTTTTCCAATCCACAAGCATGGTGTATTTTGCGATTTTTTTCTGTGGTCTTCAATTTCTTTCATCAGTGTTTTATAGTTTTCAGAGTACAGGTCTTTCACCTCCCTGTTTCCAGATATTTTATTCTTATTTATTATTAAGTGGGGTTCTTAATTTCTTTTCTGGCTACTTTGTTATTAGTTTATAGAAATGCAATATATTTCTGCACATTAACTTTGTATCTGTAATTTCACTGAATTTACTCATCCTAATAGATTATCAGTGGAATCTTCAGAATTTCTACATACAGTTTCATGCTTTTTGTAAATAATGAGTTTCATTTCTTCCTTACTAAGTAAATATTTTGATTTATTTTTCTTGTCTGATTGCTGTGGCTAGGACTTCTAGTACTATCTTGAATAAAACTGATGAGAGGGATCGTTCTTGCTTTGTTCTTGATTTAGAGAGAAAATTTTGTTTTTTCACCCTTCACTATGATGTTGGCTGTGGGTTTCTCATATGTGGCTTCATTATACTGAGTTATGTTTTCTCTAAATCCATTTTGTTGAAAGCTTTTATCATGAATGGATGTTGAATTTTGTCAAAATCTCTATGCATCCATTGAGATGATCATATGCTTTTTATTCTTTATTTTGTTAATGTGATGTACCACATGGATTGATTTGAGGATATTGAACCATCCTTGGATCCACAAAATAAATCCTACATGATGCTGGTGAATGGTCCTTCTAATGTATTCTTGAATTTGGTTTGTATTAACATGTTGAGGACTTTTGAATCTGTGTTCATTAGGGAGAGTGACCTGTAGTTTTCATTTTCTGTAGTGTCCTCTGGATTTGGTATTTTTCGTAATACAAGCCACATAACATGAATTTGGAAGTTTTCCTTCATTCTCTCTTTTTTGGAATAATTTTAAAAAGACTAGGTTGCCGGGGACCAGCCTCAGCAGAGAAGTGGGTCCCGAACCACGGGATGTCTGGCAGGCAAAAATAATGACACGGATACAGAGATTTGATGCAAGCTGACAGACCTGAGGTCAGTCAGGAGAGACCTAAAATCAGGCTCTGACTCTGGCTCTGGCTCTGGCTCTAGCTCTGGCCCTGGCATTGGCTCTAGCTCTGGCCCTGGCTCTGGCCCTGGCTTTGGCTCTCAGGCTCTCTGGCTCTCTGGCTCTCTGGCTCTCTGGCTCTCTGGCTCTCTGGCTCTCTGTCTCTTAGGCTCCCAGGCTTTGCCTCTGCTTTTGTCTTTGCTTTTGTCTCTCTTTTTGTCTCTCCTTTTGTCTCTCTTTCTCTCTGCCTCTTTGCTTTTGTACAAGCTCTCTGCCTTTTCCTTTGCCTTTGTCTCTACCTTTGTTTGTCTCTTTCTGTCTCTCTGCTTTTGCCTTTGCTTCTACTTTCATCTCTCTTTTTGCTTCTGTCTCTGTATTTGCTTTTGTTTCTGTCTCTCTTGACTATCAAGGGCCCCAGTTTTTTATTAATCCAAAGTGAAGAGGTTGGGGGATGCAGTTAGGTTAAAGTTTAAGAAAGTTATTTTTTATTACACAGTGTCTTTGTTAGAGAAACATAGTGCTTTGATCAGTGAAACATGTTTTTGCAGGTGCACCCATCTACAGTTTAGAGTTAACTCCCTAAACCAAACCAAGGACATGTTCAGTAAGGTTTTTTACAGTTTCTACATTTGGTGTTTATACAATAAAGGGCAGACTAATGATACAGTGTTTTTTAAGCAGGTCTTACAAACAAGAAGGCAATTGAAAGGCTTAGATGAGTTATGTACAAAGTTTTAGCAACATAATTAATACAGTGACCAAAAGTTAGTCTGTTTGTCATCAAGGAGAAAAATAACTTCTTTTGCAAAGGTAAAAGCAATTGCTCAAGCCTGTTTTCCAAGACTGAATTTAGAACTCTTCATTTATGGATCCTTTGTGTGTGTGGCAATGTCCTTGTTAGTATAGTTTTATTTCTTATATTGGGCCTTTTATTTAACCATTTAAAAGCCCTGACAATCTCCTCCATAGAGCTTCAGGATATATAAGATTAAGCTATTTGTAATGATGGTAAGTAGAAACAAAAGCATTTACTTGATTAAGTGAAGTAAGAAGAAATAGTGTCAAAGAATTCATGGTAGTTAAACAGACAAGGAACAATGGAAACAAATAGTTTTTGATGTCAGTAATTGCAACTTTGCAGAGCTCTTTCACTTTGAGGGAGGATCATGGCTCTCCATGCCTTGGGTGAGCACTTGCCTAGATGCACGTCCCAGGGACACAAAGGACATATTGCCCCGGCCCACAGGGTACGTGTCTTTCCAGATTCTTGGTGGGGAAAGCCTGGAGGGACTTTGATCCACATTCATGGGAACCTCCACCAAAGTTTTCTGGTGGCTTATGGCATGGCGGGAGGGGCGGATCACGCCGTCCCCGACACTAGGTATTAACTCTTCCTTATGTTTGGTAGAATTCACTTATGAAACCATTTGGTCTTGGATTTTTTATTGGTTGGGAGCTTTCTAATTATCAGTTAAGTTTTCTTCCCAGTCACTGGTGTATACAGATATTTTTCTCTTCCTGACTCAGTTTTGGAAAATTATATGCTTCTAGGAATTTATTTAGAATTTTTTCTAAGTTTTTCAATTTGTTGGCATGATTTTTCATAGTAGTCTCATAACCCTTTGTATTTCTTTGAGGTTGGTTGTTACCCTCTGCTATTTCTGATTTTGAATGTTTTTCCCCCTTGATGGATCTGACTAAATGTATATCGACTTTGTTATCTTCTCAAAGATATTCATGGGCACCTTTTATTAATTGTTACACTCCATTTCATTTATTTCCATTCGATCTTTATTATTTCCTTTTTTCTACTTACTAACTTTGGACCTTATTCTTGTTTTTCCTTAGTCCATTTAGGTGCAAAAGTTAGACTGCTTGAAATTTTTCTTGTTTCTAGAGATAGGCCTGTATCAGTATAAACTTCCCTCTTAAACTGCTTTTACTGTTTCTCAAAGATTTTGTACTTGTATTTATATTTACATTTCTCCATGTATTTTTTTTTTAAGATTTTTACTTATTTATTTGACAGAACTACAGCTAGAGAGGGAACATAAGCAGGGAGAGTGAGAGAGAAAAGCAGGCTTCCTGCTGAGCCGGGAGCCCGTGTGGGGCTCAAACCTGCGACTCTGAGATTATGACCTGAGCCAAAGGCAGCCACTTAATGACTGTGCCCTTCCATGTATTTTTTAAATTTCCTCTTTGATCCATTTGTTTGTATTAACATGTTGCTTAGACTCCACCATTTTTGTGTTTCTTCCAGTTACTGTTTTAGAAATGATTTTACGGTTGCAAATTGTTGTCAGAAAAGATGCTGGATAATTACAATTATCATAAATTAGAATTTTTGTGGCCTAATGTGTTCTATTATGAAGAACTTTCCATGTACACTTGAAGAGAATGTACATTCTGTTGCATTTGGAAATAATGTTCTGTGCACTTCTGTTGGGTCCCTCTGGTCTTATGTATTACAACGCCATGTTTTTCAAATTGATTGTCTATCTGGATGATCTGTCCATTGATGTATGTGTAGTATTAATCCAACAAGAGGATATAACAACATCTCTTCAGTCCAAATAGGAGAACCTAAATATATAAAACAAATATTAGCAAAAATAAAGGGAGAAATTGACAGTAATACAGTAGTAGGGGACTTTGATTTCTTATTATGTAATTTATTTTTGTCTCTTACTACAGTCTTTATTTTAAAATTTATTTTGATGTAAATATTGTTAACCCAGCTTTTTTTTTTTTTTGTGCATCTATTTTCAAGAAATACCTTTTTCTTTCTTTTTTTTTTTTAAAGATTTTATTTATTTGACAGAGAGAAACACAGCCAGAGAGGGAACACAAGCAGGGGGAGTGAGAGGGGGAGAAGCAGGCTTCCCGCCGAGCAGGGAGCCTGATGTGGGGCTCGATCCCGGGTCTCCAGGATCATGACCTGAGCTGAAGGCAGTTGCTTAACCAACTGAGCCACCCAGGCACCACCAAGAAATACCTTTTTCCATCACTTCGCTTTCATTGTCTGTGTTCATAGGGGTGAAATGAGGGTCTACAGTATATAGATTGGCTTTGTTTTTATCTCTTAAGTAACCCTATGTCTTTTGATTGGAACATTTATATCATTTATATTTATAGTAATTATTGATAGTTATGTACTCATTGTTATTTTATCAATTGTTTTGTTTTTTGTAGTTCTGCCTGTGCCATTCTTCTTTTACTGCCCTCTCCCCCTTTGGTCTGATGATTTCTTTTTTACTATACTTGGATTCCTTTTTCTTTTTTGTGTGTCCGTAATTTAGTTGTGGTTATCATGAGTTTCATGTATAATCTCTTAAGTACATAGTCTATATTAAGTTGCTGGTTGCTTAAGTTTAAACACATTGTAAAATAACTACATTTTTACTCTCCTGTCTATGTTGTATGTATGGCATATTGCATCGTTTTATTTTGTGAGTCACTTAGCTAATTACTTTAGATACAATTTTATTACTTTTGGATTTTAACCTTCAATACCAGCTTTATAAGTTATTCATCTACTGAGTTCATGGCACATTTGATTTTACTCATGAAATTATTTCATAATTCTGTTACTAATTATGTTTTTTTTTACTTAAAGAAGTTCTTTCAACACTTCTTATAAGGCTATTTTAGTGTGATTAACTGTTAACTTCTGTTTCTTTTGAAAAATATGTCTACATCAGTTCTGAATGAAATACTTTCCCTGTACAGTATTCTTGGTTGTAGGGGTTTTTTTTTGTTTGTTTGTTTTCTTTTCCCTTCAACACCTTGAATGTACCAAACTTCTCCTTTCTGGCCTGCAAAGTTTCTGCTATAAAATCAGCTCATGGCTTGTAGGATTACTCTGGTATGTAACTAGTTGTTTGCTTTTGCTGCTTTTTAGAGTCTCTCTTTATCGTCAATCTCTGACATTTTAATATGTGCCTTGATGTGGACCTTCTTGGGTTCATCTTTTTTGGGATTCTCTTCATCTTGGACCTAGACATCTGTTTTCTTCCCTTAGGGAAGTTTTTTGCTGTATTTATTATTCAAATAAATTTTCTTCTCTTTCTCTTATTCTAGGAACCCTATAATTCAAATGTTAGTATGTTTGATGTTAATCCCTTAACCTACACTGATTGACTGGTTGACACTCATGTTGAGCAATTTCTATTATACTGTCTTCCAGGTTGCCCATCTGTTCTCTTATGTCTTTTAATCTGCTATTCCTTTATGCTATTCTTTAATCTGCTATTCCTTCTGGTATATTTTTCATCTTATTTACTGTATTCTTCAACTCAGATTGGCTGTTTTTTCTATTTTCTATCTCAAAGATCTCACTGGGTTCCTCCACTCTTACCACCGAGGTTTTGTCTTATGCCTTCATTTGGGGTATGTTCCTCTGACTCTTCATTTTGTTTGACTTTCTGTATTTGTTCTTGTAAGTTAGGCAGAACAACTGCTTCTCCAAAAGTTGAAGTAATGGTCTTATGTAGGAGCATCTGCTGTGTAGACTGTATGTGCCTGGTGGCTTTGGCTGGCTGGCTGGAGCTTCAGCTGGCATAGGCTGGAGGTTCTGGGGAACTCCACACTGGCACTGCCTGGTGATGACTGGTATTGTGGCATGTACAGACCAAGGTGTCTTGGATTGCTTCAAGCAGAAGTGACATTGGCAGGAAAATAGGAGCTGAGACACAGTCAGGCTAGGAAGTCCTGGGGTGATCCATGCAATGGGTGCCCTGGTGAGTCATTTGAGCTGAAGTAGATGTGAGCCTGGAGTGTTCCAGGATGCCTTGCACCTTTGTTCCTTTGGTGAGATAACTGGAGCTGTGAGGATACTGTCCAGGGTTGTCCCAGTGTACACCACACTTGGGCCACCTTGTTGGGCTCCTTTGGGAGGATGGCTAGGGCTGGTGTGTGCTATGTGACTGTGACTCCCTAAGGTGCAGAATTTCCAGGGTTCTTGTTGGTATTGCCAAGGTGTTTGGGAAATGGTAAAGTGTTACTCTCCAAATTA
This sequence comes from Spilogale gracilis, assembly GCA_004023965.1. Lineage (NCBI taxonomy): Eukaryota > Metazoa > Chordata > Mammalia > Carnivora > Mephitidae > Spilogale > Spilogale gracilis. Next base: position 50,328 of record PITA01010495.1, read on the forward strand.
TTTGACCCCATAAATTGTTCTAGCAGTTTACCCACCATTTGGCAGTGATTTAGGGCTCATTTCTTTATATTTTAAGTGTTCTTTTAAACCGCAGCTATTTTTCTGTGCCCCTGGGCATCCAGGGCTTGTGTTGGCCTAAGGCTTGCTGAGGTAGCAGGCCAGCTAGGGCTCCTATTTTTTTGCTTTCAAGGTGGAGGGAGAATATAAGCATTCCCTCCCTACCAGCCATTTGATAGAGGCATAATTTCTTTATATTCTTGTTACCCTTTGAAGCTGTACTTTTTTTCAAAGACCCAGCACTAACAAATCTACTCCTGGTCCTTAGTACAGCAACCCCCAACTGCAGATTGCAGCATTGGGTTAGGGATTACTATAGTTACTGTGCCTCCCTCTCTCTTTTTATTTATTTATTTATTTTTTTTTTTGGTGCAGTCTCCGTAGTCTTTGTTATACACATGTTATTTTTCAGGAAGAGTTCTCGATATGTTAGGCATATAGGTTCAGTGTCGATGGAGGAACTGGGTTCAGGATCTTTATCCATTTCCTATCTTGGACCCTCCCATCACTCAGTAAATTCTTATTATTAATAGTTTAAGCAAAGTCTTCCACTCACATTAAGAGTAATAAAAATAATTTAAATTCCATTTAATCCTTTTCCAGTGACATTCCTTTATGAAACTGAATTTCTGACCTAAATAATTTTCTAAAAGAATTAACATTTCTTGCTGGAAAGGTCTGCTAGTAATGGATATTTTACTTTTATTTTAGTTTATTAAAATCATTACCTTCCCTTTGTGAAGGATAACTCCACTGCATTTAGAATCATAAGATATTTATTTCCTTGGGGCGCCTGGGTGGCTCACTTGGTTAAGCAACTGCCTTCAGCCAGGTCATGATCTTGGAGACCCGGGATCGAGCCCAACATCGGGCTCTCTGCTCAGCGGGAAGCCTGCTTCTCCCTCTCTCACTCCCCCTGCTTGTGTTCCCTCTCTGGCTGTGTTTCTCTCTGTCAAATAAATAAAATCTTAAAAAAAAAAAAATCATAAGATATTTTCTTTTTCTTGTAACACTAAACACTTTATTGTTGTCATGATTTATGCAGGACATCCACTGTCTTTCTTATTACTGTTCTGTAATGTGCCACTTCTCCAAGGTTTTCTCAAATTTTTCCTTTTCTCATATTTGCTTTCTCCTGAAAATAGTATGCCTAGATGTAGGGTTGTTTTGTTTTGTTTTGTTTTTGCTTTTTTCCTGCTTGATGAACTCTGAGCTTACTGAATCTGTGGCTCGGTGTTTGTTACTAATTTAAAAGTCCTCAGCCATTATTACTTAAAATATTTCCTCTGTTGTGTTCTCTTCTTCTCATTCTGGTTTCTAATTTTACATACGTTATACTTTTTGTTCTGTTATTCTTGCATATTCTGTAGTCTCCCCCCCCTTTTGAGTATCACTTGGGAAGTTTTAAATCTCTTATTTTAAGGCTGATTTTCTCATGAACTATGTTAAATTTACTAACCATTAAATGCATTCACCACTTCCATTGTAGTATTTTTTTTTTCTAACATTTCAATTTATTGCTTAGGATTTTTAAATCTCAACTTTCTTCACTTTTGAGTTTATACTTGCTGAACTACTTTTACCATTAGGGCAATTAACATATTCATCATAATTTCTTAAGTTCCCTAACTGATAATTCCAACATCTGTGTCATATTTGAGTCTTGTTTTGGTAATTTTCATCTCTTTTGACTATGTTTTCTCTCACCTTTTGTCATGCCTTGAAACCTTGAAATTTTTTGTTTAAAGTCAGTTATGGTGCAATGTTTTGTATCTCTGGCTGAGTTAGACTGTGTTTAATGTTTTCTGTAGCTGTTGGCGTCAGAGGTTTCACATTCCCCTAGATCCTTGTTTTGTCGGGCCTCTTGACTTTGGGCTTGCTTAGGTACTCCTCATCAAACTGAGTCTGCATCTTGTAGCTTTCCAGGTATAAACCATTGTTGTTATACAGGTGCCCTATTGTGGTGGTGCTAAGGTATGGAGTAGTAGAAGTGTTCTATAATCCTGATTACAGCTCAGGCTTTCAATGAGCTCATCTCTTTGAATGTGACTTTTGTTATTTTTTTTTTCACTAACTTCCTTCTCTGGCTGCAGCATCCTTTATTATGCTTTGAGGCATTGAAGCTTAATGATTTGAGGGGTTTTGTCCCTCATTAGGAAAGATAGAGGATTCAGAGTAGAAGGAATGAACTTCCCTTAAACTAGATAATTCTCCGGCCAAGCTCCCCGCAGAGAGTGGATACTTATTATGGAGAAGTCTCTGTATATACTTCACAATGACTACTTCTACTTTCCACTTTCTAGAGGCATGGGGAAAATTTAGTATATAGTCATCATGATAACCAGATGGTTTTCCTCGAGGGAAAACCTAAAAAATCTTGGAACATTTCTAAAACCATTGTTTTCAATGATTTTTACTTTATTACAAGTCTACATTCATTCTCCAGCAGTTCATCAAAACTACCATTTAAATGTTCCTGATAGGAGCACCTGGGTGGCTCAGTCATCAATAGTTGCCTTTGGCTCAGGTCATGATCCCAGAGTCCTGGGATGGAGCCCTGCCTCTGGCTCCCTGCTTGGTGGGAAACCTGCTTCTCACTCTCCTCCCTGCTCCCGCTCTCTCTGTTTCTCTCTCAAATAAACAAAATCTCAAATAAAATCTTAAATGAATGAATGAATGAATGAATGAATGAATATTCTTGCCAACTCTGGTTCTAGCAGTAAGGAGCAGTACTGCTCCAGGTAAGGAAACCTTGTCTGGGTCTCGGTAGATAAGCCTGCATAAAACATATCTGTAGCCATAAATATAGTTGTCTAAATGTACATGGATACCTGTGGAGAAACAAAGTAGGTATGTGGATTTGATTGTGTTACAGACTGAATTTAAATGTAATGACTGCCACTAACTTCCAACCCATATAACTTCCCATTTAGAAGAAGATTGTAATCTAATTTATAGTTGCATTCAAATAAATTAGGATGGTCTGAAGTTGAAATGTAAAATATTTTTGGCATTAACATTTCAAAATATCCATGTCATGTTATTTTTTGCCCTTTATGTTTTTAAAACACATAAATTAAGCAATACATATTTGGAAATCTAATTTTCATTGAAAGATGTGGCTGAGCATCAAAAAATATATTACCTAAACTAAATATTAGTCAAGTGACTCTACCTTACCTGAGGATTTTAAACAAATGCGCATGAACCAAGTAGTACAAGCAGTTTAAAATTAAAGCCTAATTTGGGTTGCATTTCAAGAACTAGAGAGCAGTAGTCTTAAAAATGAGGTTTGCATACTTATGGGGTTATGCAAACACTTCCTGGGGTATTGTAGATGCAGATAGTTTTAAGAATATTAACATCAAATCTACAACTCTTCATGTACTTGTCTTAAAATTAATCCACCAGAGATAACACTCTACCCATTTTCTAAAGGCATTTCTTCATGCTTAGACATTGCCTGTATGTAAAAGAGACTGGAGCACCTGACAAACAAAATGCATGGCATCACTGGTGTTGGTATTGAAAAGTGTGTGATTAATGCCTAGGGAACAAATTTATATGCAAGTCAAATGGTCTCCAGTTCCTTGGTTAGTACAAAAATAAGATGAAACCAGAATAACTAATTAACCAACAAATAGAGGGCTTATTTTTGATGGTAGAGTACTATATGATTTTTGACTTTCAAATCACTGTTTCAAAATTACATGACAATGCTGTTTCCCTTTTGCTTTTTTTACATAAAGAAGTTTTCTCTGTAGTTATAGACATAAAGTTGGAAATAATAATAATATAATTGATGCAGAATCCTGTCATATTCAACCAATAAGCAGTAGTGACTCAGATCTATGCACTAAATTTTCAAAGGCTTTAATCCACATAATTAAGATGCATTTGGAAACTGTTTATATTTAAGAATTAGTATATAATTTAGGAATTATTGAATCAGTTATATAAAACAAATTATTATTATAACTTAATCCAGAGAAAAAATTCCCTAATCATTTGACGTAGAATGACATAAAAGTTTTGAAAAATGTAGACACAAATGTGTACACCTATATACAAATATTCACTTACTTCAATGTGTACCTATTTTGCTATGAAAAATTTAGAAATTTATTTTAAACATAAAGCATATTTGTTTTAGACTTACATATGTATGCATTCAAAGAGAAAAAAGATATATTTTTTTGTCTTACAAAAATTTACATAGATCTTAATGAAAGGTGATATCAAATATCTATGGCACATAAAGTATTGATTATATTTTTATTGATCACTTGTGATTATTTTTTCTTTAGAGTAACCATATTTATAATATATTGGAAATTATTTGCTTGTAACTTGAATCTCATGGTAAAAACATTTGGTGACAAATTATATTGTTTGTAAAATTCTTTAAGGGGTAGTTATATAAAATATTTGAAGTCCCTGCTATATTTAGTATGAACAAGTACATATATGTGTTGTAAAATAAAGTGGTGGGACATAGGGTGTTTTGAAGGAGAGATGGTATTAATCTTACAGGCAAGCAAAATGACAGGTTATAAATTCATGGTTATAGAAAGGAGATAGAGATTACAAGGAGATCCAGCAATAAGGTAGAAAAATGTGTCAAAAATATCTGATGATGATGCTGAATAGTTGATGTCATGCAAAATTACAGAAATCTTTGAAAACTAAAGAATTTTGGGTTTGATTTATGATAAGTTTATACTTAAAGTTTTTGAGCTTCAGAATGGAGAATTATTCTAATAACTATACTGGTATATAATCTTATAAAATTATTGATAATATATATATCAACATAATATATCTTTATAATTCTATGTAAAATATTAAGTTATCATTAGGAGAAATTATGTGACAACATAAGCATAATTCTTAATATGATTATAATTATCATTTTTAGAAATGACATGGATTTCTATCCAGTCAGTTAAGGAAAATAAAATTTACTCATGTCACAAAATGGTGAGTCAGGAAAGCTCAAGTAAAAAAAAAGCCAAAAATTTGACTCCAAAAAGAATTTTTAGGGGCATTTATACCTCTCAGTGATATTTAGAAAAAATAATACCACATATATTGCTTTCAACAATGAAGACATTAGCTTTTTGGAAAGAAATGTTAGGGTATCTTTACTTAGTTAGCTACAATCTTTGCTTTCCACTTTTTAAGAGTTTTCTTATATTCACATTGGCACATAACATATGTTATGGCTTAGTACTCTAGGTATATTTTTAGGGAATAAGTTCTGGCTCATTACAAAATGTGGTCATCCTTTGCAAAATTGTTAATATGTATTGCAGTTATCACTTGCAAAATTCACTTGCACTGATAGTAAAATTGCTGTTCTTAAAACCAGAAACATAATACAAACAAAAGGAGAGCAAGAATGGAAACAAAACTTTTGAAGTCATTACTTTCAGAGTGGAATAGGAAACACAAGACTAAACATTGGTTAGGATAGAATATATATAAAAAGGCTCCTGGGTGGCTCAGTGGGTTAAAGCCTCTGCCTTCGGCTCAGGTCATGATCTCAGGGTCCTGGGATCGAGGCCCACGTCAGGCTCTCTGCTCAGTGGGAAGTCTGCTTCCTCCTCTCTCTCTGCCTGCCTCTCTGCCTACTTGTGATTTCTCTGTGAAATAAGTAAATAAAACATTAAAAAAAAAAACCAGAAGTTAAGGGGCCCCTGGGTGGCTCAGTCATGATTCCAGGGCTCTGGGGTGGAGTCCCACATTGGGCTCCCTGCTTGACAGGAAGCCTGTTTCTCCCTCTCTCACTCCCCCTGCTTTTGTTCTCTCTCTGGCTGTGTTTCTCTCCATCAAATAAATAAAATATTTTAAAAAATAAAATAATTAAAATTTTTAAATGCTATGAACAACTGTACATAAACAAATTGGGTAATCTACATAAGGTGAACAAATTTCTTAAACACGTAAAACTTACCAAGATTGAATCATAAAGAAATGGAAAATCTCAATAGATCTATAACTACTAAAGAGATTTAATCAGTAATCAGAAAATTCCCAATTAAGAAGAGGTCAGGACTAGATGCCTTTACTAGAGAATTGTACTAAACAGTAAAATAAATAAAAATAACACTAATCTTTTTTGAAATTTTCCAATTTCCAAGTTACTTCTTAACTCACTGTATGAGACCAGCATTATCCTGATACCAAAGTCAGACAAAACTACACAAGAAAATTAGATGGTATGTCTGATGAATATACATACAAAAGTCTTCAAAAAATGCTAACAAACTGTATTCAACATATTAAAAGGACTATATATCATGACCAAGTAGGATCCTTGTCTGGAGTGCAAAGATGGTTCAACATACTAAAATTAACACACTAATATCAATAGAGAGGGAAATAAATCCACATAATTATCTCAATTTATTGCTGGGGACTAGCCTCAGCAGAGATGTGGGTCCCGAACCACGGGATGTCTGGCAGGCGAAATAATGACATGGACACAGAGATCTGATACAAGTTGACAGACCCGAGGTCAGTCAGGAGAGACCTAGGAAGCAGGCTCAGGCTCAGGCTCAGGCTCTGACGCTCTGGGCTCTCTGGGCTCTCTGGCTTCGTAGGCTCTTTGGCTCTGCTTCTGTCTCTCTGGCTCTCCTTTTTCTCTGTTTCTGTCTCTCTTGCTCTCTGCTTCTCTGTTTCTGTTTCTCTGGTTCTCTCTTCGCAGGCTCTCTGCCTTTGCCTCTGCCTTTTCCTTTGCCTCTGGTTCTGCCTTTGTCTCTCTTGACTGTCAAGGGAGTCTTTTATTATTCCCAAGTGAGGAAGTTGGGTGGTGCAGTTAAATCTTTAACTGCCTTTGCACCTGCCCTAGAGTCAGGATTAGTATTGTTACTGCAGGGTACAGAGTGATTGCTTAAACTCACAGAAGTTGAGACCATTGAGGCACAGGGATCAAGGAATACAGATGAGAGATACAGAGATATGATTACTAGGAGGAGGATTAAATGGAACAATATGTCTTGACTAAGCACACAAAGAACATATTGTCCTGGCCCACAAGGTAGGTGGCTTTCCAGATTCTAGGCAGGGGAAAGCCCGGAGGGACTTTCATTCACATTCATGGGCACCTCCACCAAACTTTCTGGTGGTGGGAGGGGCATATACGCACAGTCCCCAACAATTGATGAAAGCATTTGAAAAAATTCAGTGTTTCATGATAAGGTAAAAAAAAAAAAAAACAAGATAGAGAAGAAAACTGTCTCAACATAATAAAGATCATATATGAAAAGCTCACATTTTATATCAAGTCAATGATGAAAGGAGGTTTTCCTTTAAGATTAGGAAGAAGAGGATACCAGGCTTTGCTTTTCTATCCAACATAATATTGGGCTTTCAAGCAAGAAAACATAGATAAAAAACATCCAGCTGGGAAGAAAACAGTGTAATTATCTCTGCTCACTTATGACAGAATAAATAATCAGTGAATCCACAAGAAATGTTAAAAATAATAAACTGTGCAAAGTTACAGGATACAGGCATGTAAAAAATCAATTTCATTTATTTATACTGACAATTAGTGTTCAGAAAAGAAAAAAAAATTACAGTAGAACCACAAAGAATAAGTGTTTAGGGATAAACTTAACCAGGAAGGTGAACTATTTGTACACTGAAACTACAATCATTGCTGAAATAAACTGATAAATAAATGGAAACATCCTTTGTTTGTGGATTGGAATATTTATTGTTGATATGTCAAAACTATACAAAGTGATTTATAAATTCAGTGCAATCTCTATTAAAATACCAGTAATATTTTCCCCCAGAAATAGAAATATCCAGCCAAAAATTCATTTGAGATTTTAAGGGACCTTAAATTGTCTAAATAATCTTCAAAAACAACAAAGTGAGAGTTCTCACAATTCCTGATTTTAAAACTTACTACAAGATTATGGTAATCAAAATAGTGTGAGGCTAATATGAAAGCAGACACAGAAACCAATGGAAAATAAAGCGTGGAGCACTGGGTGTGGGGAATGGGGAATGAATCTTGAAACACTGGAAAAAAAAATTTTAGTAACAATAAAAAATAAATAAATAAATAAATACATTAAAAAAAAGAAAAAAGAAAATAATAGCCCAGAAACAATATAGTGACATATATGTTCAAATGATTTTCCATAAGAGTGTCAAGACCATTTAATGTATAAAGGATAGTTTTTTCAACAAAATGTTCTATGAAAACTGGCTATCCATATACAAGAAAACCCCACCAAAGTTGAATTTATATCTTACATTATCTATGTAATTAACTTGAATGACAGCTGGAACTATATGTACTGAAACCATAAAAGTCTTCAAAGAAAATATGGGGCAAATGCTTAGTGACCTTGAAATTGGCAGTAATTTCTTGGATATGACAAAAAAAAAGTGCAGGTAACAAAATTAAGTTGCATATGCTGGACTCCATCAAAATTAAAAAACGTATTCATCCATTGACACTGTCAGTATAATGAAAAGGCAATGTACAGAATGGGGGAAATGTCTGCAAGTTATATATATGTATATAATGGGTGACTAATATCCAGAATATAGAGAAAATTCCTAGACTTAACTGAAACACAAGATGAACAATGTGATTCAAAATTAAACAAAGGACTGAATAGATAATTCTCTAAAGAAAACAAAGACAGCCAATAAACACATGAAAAAATGCTCAGCATCAATAGTCATTAAGTGCAAGCCAGAAATACAGAGAAGCGCTAGATCACACACATCCTAATGTAGAACAGAAAAAATAAAAAGCATTGGCTGAAATGTGGAGAATTTGAAACTCATTGTATTGGAGGTAGCAAGATAAAATGGTGCAGCCACTGTAGAAAACAGTATGGTGTTTTCTCAAAACATTAAAAATTTTTACCATATGTATGATCCAGCAATTCCACTTTTGAGTAATACCCAAAAGCATTTTAATCAGGGATTTGAGATTTTTGATCCCAGAGCCCTGAGATTGTGACCTGAGCCGAAGGCAGAGGCTTTAACCCACTGAGCCACCCGGGTGCCCTTTATCCACTCATTTAACAGTGGTCACATACATTGCTTCTATATTCTGGTTATTGTAAATAATGCTGCAGGAAACATAAGAATTCATATATCTTTTCAAATAGGTGGGTTTTTTCTTCAGATAGATACCCAAAATATGAACTGCTAGATCATATCGTAGTTCTATTTTACAGGCCCACCAACAGTGTACAGAGGTTGCCTTTTATCCACATCACTGCCAACACTTGGTATTTTTTATCTGTCTAATACTTGATCTGACCATTGTGAGGTGCTCTCTCATTGTGGTTTTGATTTTCATTTCCCAGATAACTAGTGATGTGAAACATCTTGTTACAGGCACATTGGCCATTTTATATCTTGGAAAATGTCTATTAAGACCTCTGTCTGTTTTATAAATGTTTATAATTTTTATTTATTCATTGTTTGTTTTCGTTTGTTTAAGAGAGACAGAGCATGAGCAGCAGGGGTAGAAGGAAAGGGAGAAGACCCCCCCACACTCAGCAGGGAGCCTGTGCAGTGCTTGATCTCAGGGTCCTGGGATTATGACCTGAGCCAGAGGCAGATACTTAACTGACTGAGCCACCCAGGCACCCCCTACCTATGTTTTTAATCAGGTTTCTTGTCTGTTTGCTTGTCTTAAGCTGTATATGTTTTTCATATATTTTGGATATTAACCCATTATCAGATGCATGATTTACAAATATCTTCTCCCATTTGGTAGGTTTCTTTTTGTTTGGTTGATGGTTTCATTCACTGTGCAGAACATTTTTATTTTAATCTCATTTTATATTTTAGCTTTTCTTGCCCTTACCTCAAGAGACCTATCTGAAAAGTATCACAAAGACTAATGTCAAAAAGTTACTGCATGGATTTTCTTCTGAGTTTTATGGTTTTGGGTCTTGTATTCAAGTCTACAATCAATTTTTAGTTCATTTTTATATATTCTGTAAAATAATGATCTAGTTTCATTCTTTTGCATGTGGCTGTCCAATTTTCCCAACATCACTTATTGAAGAGACTTTTTGTTATTGTATATTCTCACCTGCCTTGTCATAGATTAATTAACCCTGTATTCATGGGTTTATTTCTGGGTGTGCTATTCTATTCCTTTGATGAGTGTTTCTGTTTTGACCATTACCACACTGTTAGCATTACTGTAGTTTTGTGGTATAGTTTGAAGTCTGATATTGTGATACCCTAGCTTTGTCCTTCTCAAGATGGCTTTGGCTATCTAGGATCTTTCAAGGGTTTTATACAAATTTTAGGATTGTCTGTTCTAGTTTTATAAATACTATCATTGGGATTTTGATGAGAATTGCACTGAATCTCTAGATTGCTTCTTATAGTATGGACATATTAACACTATTAATCCTTCTAATCCATAAACACAGAGTATCTTTCCATGTATTTGTGTCATCTTCAATTTCTTTTAACAATGTCTTATAATTTTCAGAGAACAGATATTTCACCTCCTTGGTATTCTTAAGTATTTTATTCTTTTTGATGCAATTAACTATTTTTAAAATTATGTTTCTGATAGCTTGGAAATTGTGTATAGAAACACAATTTATATAATCCACTTATTCTGCTGCTCCTAGAGCTGGCAAGTAAGTCTGTGCATGAGCCCCTCAGTGATATTTCTCCCCACTGCCACATCAGGGGAAGGGCTCTCATTACTGTGTCTCTCATTATTACTCATTATTACTTTTCTACCCATTAGTATGTGGTCCCTCTATCATTTCTGGTGCAGAAGCTGTTTAACTAGGCCTCAGTTCTTGAGGAGGAATTGCTCTATACTTAGGTATAGATTTAGTGTATCCTTCAGGGGAAGTGATTTTAGCCTCTTCCTATGCTGCTATCTTGGTCTTACAGTCAAAATGTAATCCTTTAAAATTCATTCTATTATATTTTAGAATTGTTTATTATCTTCCATCTTTTTAGGCTCATGTGATCTTTCATACAACTCTGAGTTGAGACTATAATAAGACACAATACTATTAGCAGAAGTAATCATGTTGGCTTAGTTTGAATTCTTCACAGAAATTTCAGTACACCCAAAAGTTAGAGAAGACATTCATGATTTTCATAGTAATGGTATATTCTGTTTACTGAGACAATATTGGTTACATAGAACTAAATGTTGTTAATGATAAGTTATCTTAGATAACTTAAAACACAGGTTTATTTTTTCTACAAACTGTTCATTTCAAGGAGAACAAAAACTAATAATGTTTTATTGTTGATCTGCAGCCCTTGAAATAAATTAGACTTACATTTGAGTATATATAGGGATATAATGAGGAATATAGATAAAATATGTAGATGTTGTTAAAGATCTAGATCTAGATAGATATAAATGTGATAGAAAAATAGATACTTGAAGTAAATTTTGGACTTCATATCCTTACACTAATAGAATTAAGTAAGTTTAAACACCATTAATCCATTTCTATTGAGTCTAAACATATTGAAAAGTAAATATCTTAAAAGATAATTTTTAAAATTCCCTTCTATTATTATGGTAGCTTTTGCCGTAGTTTCACTATATCCTTTGTTAAATTCCATATAATCTACTTTGATAGAAGGGATATTGTGAATAGATAAAATATTGAGGATATTATCAGACTTAATAAGTGCTATTTGTTTCTTCATAATTACAATATGACTTACACATCTTAAAACTAACTTTTAGAATCATTGTTTTTATTTTTTCTTTAGTTTTGTAACTGCTGATTGTACTTTATTATTATTATTATTATTATTATATTTTATTTATTTATTTGACAGAGAAACAGCTAGAGAGGGAACACAGCAGGGGAAGTGAAAGAGGGAGAAGCAGGCTTCCCACGGAGCAGGCAGCTGGATGTGGGATCATGACTTGAGCCCAATCTAGTCTGTAGTAGCTTAACCAACTGAGCTCCTGAGGCGCCCCCTGCTGAGTGTACTTTAAAGCACATTTGCTATTAGAAATTCAGGTGAAGGCCAGGTCAGAGGGCATGTAATTAAAAATCTATCTTTAGTACAGGAATGATATAAGGGTCTTACCCTTCCTGTTTTTTACTTTTTATTCATTTTCAGTGACCTTGTAAATAGATTCCTAAAATAAAGCTCTGGGCTAAGTTTGATTCATGTTATTACATTGCAAAAGTCAGTGAACTTAGTTTTATATATCTCACGTTAAAGATAGGCATAGCACCCGTCATGTTGCATATAGGAAGAAAAAAAATCAGTTAATTCACTTAAAACCACAGTCTCCAGTACAATTACTATCTGAAAATTCACCAAACATCATAATGATTTTATACAAGTGGATGGAACTGTAGAAATCTGTTAGGCTTTGTAACTCCTGTAAAAATGGGAATAATATTTTGAATACTGTGGAGCCCTTTAAATAAGGACAACTTGGTGCATCAGCTTTAAATCACTGGAATGCATTTGCTTTGGTGAACAACTGTGTTTTAACTCCTTTAAGTGTTTCTAAAATATCTTTCAGGGATACTAAGTTTATTACAAGTAACTATTATTTGCTTATTTCAGTAAATAAATCAGAAAACATTGCATATTTTTAATGATTTGAACATATAAATTTTAGCCCTGATAACTATAGGTAATGATGTATTTACAAATAAAAGACATTCACTAGGAATTCAACACTGCCAGCGATCATCTGAACCATACATTACCAAGGGCTGATATTCTTTTTTATTAAATAATATGAGTACGGTTATAGAATTATCTGCAAATTTTAATTCTTTTAAATTTTGATTTCCCTTTCCTTCATGGTGCTAGGCCCATCTGTGGATACAGACTTTTGCCTGATAAATATGGGAGAAGGGCAGGTGTGAATCCATAGACTGGAAACTCAGGGAGGAAAAGATTGATGTGCTGATTTGTTTTTGTGTACCTGCCCAAAAGCTGAGGGATGAGTGTAATCTAATGATCATAAATAATAGACACCCTCATCAGCTGGGATAGGAAAGGAAATGGTGGCAATCTCCATCAGAGGGAGGAGAACCAGCTGTTGTGGCTACCAATGAACAGAATTAGAACAAAAGCTTTTCCCAAAACAGCCAGGAAAAGCCTTGGAAAACAATGTGTATCTGCCTCTCCCCAAAATAGTTAGCCTACTCAGACAAATAAAACCTTTTTTTCCCCCTAACATATGGTTTAATAATTTTTGCTAGCTTTCTCCTTTCTAATGGAAAGAGGTGCTAAACTAAACTTCCTTTACCAGTTCAGTAAGTGGCAAATTCAGTTATGTGTATGTTACTACATGAATGGTGAGATTTTGTTGTTATTAGTTTTTGCAATCAATGTCATCCTGGCTACCAAATAATAAAAACACTTTTAAAATTATGAAAATAATTGATGTTTTAAAAAATGTTAAAACAATATCCACACTTTCTTTTTTATCATTACAAAAATAATGGGAAAAGGGAGTACATATATTATTATTACCACTTAACAGCTAATCAAGAAAAGTCAGAAGTGAGAATCATCTATGTACTTAGTGAGAATCCGTGCTAACGGTAATCTCTTTCCCCCAAGTCCTTTCCATTTCCATATCCTATTTGACTTGTTTTATAATAGAGTCTTTAAATATCTCCGTAGCACTCACTCATTTTACTATGGACTCTCTCTTAAACAATATCTCTATACTATGATTTAGACTCACATTTATATATTCATAATTTTTTTTATTTAGGAATAGTAACCTGTTTGTGATTTAAAGTAATTTCAGTTTCCATGTTGACTATATGTAAACACCCTCAGTACATTAATGGTCTGTTAACGTGGGTTGAAACATATTTCAGAGCAGCTATTGAAACTGGTCACTTTTGAACAATGAAGAAAACTTTGCTCTACTCAAAAGTACTTACTTGTTCTAGAGCTTCAAGCAGCTAGATGGGTCATATTAAGGTATGCTGCTGGATATGAAGTGTGGCTTTGATTCATTAAGAAAATATCAGGAGTTTGGGAAATAGATAATCTAATATATACTTGGATCAAGATAATCTAATATATATTGGATCTAGTACATAATTTCAAAGCCATACTTCAAAAGGAAACCCACCTCTATGGTCTCTCTTGCTGTTTAAGTAAATGATATTCTTGAAAGTCAGATGTCACTTACAAAAATAATAAAGTAGCCAGGAATTATTTATTATGGAGAATAGAAGCTCCCCATCTTCCTTTGTCAACATCTCAAATGGATGGCAATATTCATCAGTACTTCAAAGAATCTTTAAGTTGTTATGATTGGTTGTCTTATTTATTTACATGTTTATTTTTCAGCCCACAGCATATTCATACTGTGTAGTACTTTGATTTTTTATAAAAGTTATAGAATCTACTCTGGAAAACATTTTATAAGTGGCATTTGTATAACTAATAAGTATTTCAATTTGGTGAGTTTTTAAAATGTAATTCTTTCAAAATTAAAGTAGAATGTAACACTTTCTTTCAATACAACTAAGGTATAGTTTCAAGTACTATCAATCAAATTCATGTGTTCTGAATATATTTTAATTAGTTTTTTTAAATAGATAATATATCACATGTAAAATAAAATTCAAATGGTATAAATTGTGTGTGTGTGTGCATGTAAATAAAAGAAAAAGTATATCATTCTTTTGGAAATCAAATTTCCATAGTTGTTACCATAGAGGTAGCAATTGCTAAGTGTTTCTTGTGTGTTAATCCAGGATTTGTCATTCACCTTTTGCATTTCCTTTCTAATTCTAGATGCTGCACACTACTGATATTGTTCTGCAAGTTGTTTTCCCCAGAGCACTGTACTTTGAGGGTAGGGTTTATGTCAGGGACAGCTGTGGCATACAGTTATATTTTAATTTGTTTCATAGTACCTCATTGCCTGGGCATATAATACTTATTTTTCTGATGATGGACTCCAAATTTATTTATAATAGTGTTACTAAAGACATATTTCTTACATGTATCTTTCTTAATGTGTAGTGAGAAAAAATATTTTACAATATTAATTGACAATTATTTACAATATTTTTGAATTTTAAAAAAATTTTGGTATGTATTTTTCAGAATTTATTTTTCTAGTGATTTGTCAATTAAGTTACTATTTGTTTGCTTTGCATTCATATCAATTGCTATTAAAGAAACAATCCTATTCATGCTTATGGGTTGCAGATAGTTTTTCAACTTCAAATTTTTTATGCTTTGAGGTTTTACAGCAGCATTTTTCATTAAACAATTATATTTTTATGTGTAACAGATATGTGAACTTGGATGCCAAGATTATGTATTTTTAGGGGTGTTTGGGTGGTACAGTCAGTTAGGTGTCTGATTCTTGGTTTCTGCTCAGGTCAGGATCTCAGGATGGTGAGATAGAGCCCTGCATTGGGCTCTGTGCTTAGCGTGCAATCTGCTTAAGACTTTCTCTTTTTCCCTCTGCCATTCCCCACCACATGTTCTCTCTCCCTCTTTCTCAAATAAATACAATCTTAAAAAAAATGGTTGTATATTTTAATATCTTGATTTCAAGATTATGATTATTTAAAATCCCCTGATTTTTTTCTAAAAATTTTGTGGTGCATTTTTAATGCTCAAATCTATACATGATTAGCTTGCAGTTAAATTGCTATAAAGAGTGAGAGAAGGGGTGGGCACCTGGATGGCTCAGTCCATTAAGCATCCGCCTTTGGCTCAGATCATGATCTTGGGGTCCTGGAGTGGAGTCCCGTATTGAGCTCTCTTTCTCTCTCTGCCTGCTGCCTCCCATGCTTGTGCGCTCGCTCACTATCTCTCTGTCATATAAATAAATAAAATCTTTAAAAAAAATGTGAGGGGTACCTGGGTGGCTCAATGGTTAAGCATCTGTCTTCAGCTTAGGTCTTGATCCCAGGGTCCTGGGATGGAGCCCTGCATCTGACTCCCTGCTTGGCAGGGAGCCTGCTTCTCCCTCTCGCTCTACTGCTCCCCCTGCTGTGCACTCTCATTCTCTCTGTCAAATAAATAAAATCTAAAAATTAAATTAAATTAAAATTTAAAAGAGAGGAAAGGAAATAATTTTGTGCTTGTTGCTACTTTTGTTAGCTATACCCAGCAATCTGTGTCATTTATCAATATTCTGTTGATTATCCAATATTTTTAATAAGGTATAATTGACATTAATTTCAGGTGTGCAATGTAATGATTTGACATTTGTATACACTGTGAAATGACCACCCCAATAAGTCTAGTTTCCTCTTATATAAAGCTACATAATATGTGATACAATATTATCGACTTTAGTCACCTGTATATTACTTCACTATGATACTTACCCTATGTTTGGAAAACTGTACCTCTTGATTCTCTTCTCCAGTTTCACCTAGGACCTAATATCCTTCCCCTCTGGCAATCACCAATCTATATTCTGCATTTGTAAGTTTGGTTGGGATTGGTCAGTTGTTTTGCTTTTTAGATTCCACATTTAAGGGAAGTCATGTGGTATTTGAATTTCTGTCTTATTTCACCTAGTATAATACCCTCTGGGTCCATCCATGTTGTCACAGATAACAAGATTTCATTCTTTTTTTATAGCTTAGTAATATCAGTTGTATGTATATATATCCAAATTTCTTTATTCACTCATCCATTGATGGACATTGTTTTATGCCATATCTTGGCTATTGTGAATAGTGCTGCAAGAAACATAGGGGCATGTATATATTTTCAAGTGAGTGTTTCTGCTCTCTTCAGATAAATACCCAGTTAGTGCCATTTCATAGACTGTATTATAGTTAGATGTTTAGTTCTTTGAGAAACTTCCATATCATTTTCCATATTGTTACATAGTGGCTATATCAGTTATTATTTGCAAAATTGCACAAGGGTTTCCATTTTCCCACATTGTCTCCACTTTTGTCTTTTTGATAATAGTCACTCTGATAGGTGTGAGATATCTCATTGTGATTTTGATTTGTGTATCTCTGGTATTTAGTGCCTTTCAGCAACCTTTCATATACCTCTTGACTATCTGTATATCATCATTAGAAAAATATTCAGATCTACTGCCCTCTTTTGATTGCAGTTTTGTTGTTATTGAGTTGTATGAGTTCTTTTTACATTTTAAATATAATATATATGTGTGTGCATATATATATACATATATATATATATTACATAGTGGCTGTATCAGTTTTCATTTGCAAAATTGCAAACAAACAAACAAACAAAAAATATATATAGGATGTATGATTGGCAAACACCTTCTCCCAATCAGTAGGTTGGTTTTTTATTTTGTTCATGGTTTCCTTCACTGTGCAGAAGCTTTTTAGTTTGAGATTCGTTGTTGTTGCTGTTTCTTTTTGTTTTTGTTGCCACTGCACTTCAGTTCAGATCCAAGAACATACTGCCAAGGAAGGAGCTTACCATGATTTTTTTTTCTCCTAAGAGTTTTATAGTTTTTGGTTTTAGACTCAAGTCCTTAATCCATTTTGAGTTAATTTTTCATATGCTGTAAGGCAGTGGTCCAGTTTCATTCTTTTCATGTGACTTTCCAGTTTTTCTAATGAAATTTGTTAGATACTAAATTTTCCCCATTCTATATTCTTAATCTTCTTTTTCTTAAATCAATTGACCATATATGCATGGGTTTATTTTTAGGTTTTCTATTATTTCCTATCATTCCATGTATCTCTTTTTATGATAGTATCATAATATTTTGTTTCAGTAAGATTGCTTTAATTATTTGGGATCTTTTGTGGTTCCATAAAATCTTAGGATTGTTTGTTCTATTTCTTTGAAAACTACCCTGGATTTTTAAATAGGAATTAAAATAGGGATTTTGTCATACTGAGAGATCACTCTTGGCAATATCGATATTTAAACAGTATTAATTATTCCAATTTATGACCATAGAATATTTTACCATTATTTATGTCATCTTCAATTTCTTTCAGTAATGCAATGTAGTTTACAGTTCTTTCACTTTCTTAGATTAATTTATTCTATTTTATTATTTTTGATACAGTTGTAAAAAATGTTTTATTAATTTGTTATTTATAAAAATACAATAGATTTTCTGTGTACTTTGTGTGCTACGAATCCATTTATTTTATCTTTTTGGTGCAGATTTTAACATTTTGGGTTTTTTTGAAAATTTTATTTATTTACTTGAAAGAGAGAAACACAGTGAGAGAGAGAACACAAGCAGGGGGAGTGAGAGAGGGAGAAGCAGGCTTCCCGCTGAGCAGGGAGCCAAATGCGGGGCTCCATCCGGGGTCTCTGGGATCATGACCTGAGCCAAAGGCAGTTGCTTAACCAACTGAGCCACCCAGGCACCCCACAGATTTTTGGGGTTTATGTATATCATTCCATTTTCAAATGGTAACAGTGTTACTCTATCCTTTCCAATTTGGAAGACTTCATATCTTTTTCTTCATAATTGCTCTGGCTAGGACTTCCAATATTATGTTTAGTTAAAGTTGCAAGAGTGGACATACTTGTGTTTTTTTCTGTTCTTAGAGGAAAAGCTTTTAGCTTTTCACCATTGAGTGTGTTATTGGCTGTGGGCTTGCCACTCTGTTGTGGTGAGGTACATTTCCTTTCTACCAGCTCTGTTGACAGTTCTGATCATAAATGGTTGCTGAATTTTGTCAATTTTTTTGCATCTGTTGAGAATATTTTAAGATTTTTTTCCTTCATTTTGTTAATGTGGTATGTCATACTTGATTAATTTACAGATACTGAGTCATCTTTGCATCCCTGTAATAAATTTCCATTGATTGCGGTGTATGATCTTTGAATGTGTTGTTGAATTCAGTTTGCTCATGTTTCATTGAGGATTTTTTAGTATATGTGCTGCCAAAGCAAGCACTCATTGAGGATTTTTGCATTTGAGTTCATTGAGGATATTGGCCTGTAATTTTCTTTCTTTCCTTCCTCTCTTTCTCTCCTTTCTTTCTTTCTATGGTGTTTTTGTTTATTTTTTGTGTCAGGATAATCTTAGCCTTTGAGAAGCCTGGAAACACCTCTCTCTCTGCAGCTTTTTAGAACAGTTTGAGAATAGGTTTTAACTCTTCTTGAATTTTTGGTAGAATTTACCAATGAAGCTCTGGTTTGTTTGAATTGTTAATTAACCCCCCCCCCCCCAATATCCTTGATAATAAATTGGCTTGTTCAGATTTTCCACTCTTAAGTCAGTCTTGGAAGAATATATATTTCTAGGAATTCATCTATTTCTTCCAGGTTTTCTAAGTTGTTAGCATGAAGTTATAATAGTCCTTTATGATCTTTTGTATTTCCCTGATATCACTTGTAACTTCCATTATTTTCTGATTTTGAGATACATTAGTTTTTCCCTTAGTGTAGTTAAATGTTTAATTTTCTTTTTTGATTCTTTTTTTAAAGAATTGGATCTTAGTTTCATTGATATTTTCTGTTACATTTTTAGCCTCTATTTCTTTTATTTCTGAGTTTTATTATTTCCTTCCTTCTTTTTTTTTCTGGAAGTAAGTTTGTGTTGCTAAGATCTTCCTTTTTTGAACTGTCTTTGTGACATCCCTGTGTCTTAGTATGTTCTACTTTAATTTTCATTTCTTTCAAGGCATACTTTATTCACTAGATTTCTTCATTGAACTATTGGTTGGTCAATAGCATGTTGTTTAACCTATACATATTTGGGATTTTTCCAGTTTTCTTTTTGTGGTTGATTTCCAATTTTATATTATTGTGGACAGAAAAGATGTTTGATAGGATTTCAGTATTCATAATATATGATCTTGGGGAATGTTCCATGTGCATTTCATAAGATTGTATATTCTGCTGGCTTTTTGTTCTTTCCTGTTTTGATGGAATGTTTTGTGTTTATCTGTTAAGTTCATCGGGTCTAATGTGTCATTTAAAGCTAATGTTTTCTTACTGATTTTCTGTCTGGATGATCTATTAGTTGATGTAAGTGGAGTATTAACATTTCCTACTATTATAGTATTACATTCTCTTTGTCTTGTTAGGTCTGTTAATATTTATTTTATATATTTAGATGTTTCATGGTGAAGTATATAAATATTTGTCATGTTATATCTCCTTGCTGGATTAGTCACTATAGCACTGAAATGTCCTTGTTTGTTATTAGTCTTTGTTATAAAGTCTATTTTGTCTGATAAAAGTATAGCTACCCCAGCTTTCTTTTGGTTTCCATTTGCATGAAGCATCTTTTTACATCCTTTCATTTTCACTCTTTGTGTCCTTACATCTGAGGTGAGTCTCTTGTAGGAAACATGTTAATGGGTTTTATTGTTGTTCCATTCATCTACTCTATGTCTTAAGATTGGAGCATTTAGTCCAGTTACATTTAAAGTAACAATTGATTCTTATGTAGTTATTTCCACTTTGTTCATTCTTACTGTTTGGGAGTGTTTGGGAGTTCCTTTAAATTCCTTTCTACTTTTTCTCTTCCCTTGAGGTTTTTGCCTTTCTTTTCTTTTCTTTTTTTTTTTTTTTTAAGATTTTATTTATGATTTATGTATTTGACAGAGAGAAACACAGCCAGAGAGGGAACACAAGCAGAGGGACTGAGAGAGGGAGAAACAGGTCTCCCGCCCAACAGGAAGTCTGATGTGGGACTGGATCCCGGGTCTCCAGGATCATGACCTGACCTGAAGGCAGTTGCTTAACCTACTGAGCCACCCAGGTGCCCCAAGGTTTTGCCTTTCTTAATGTTATGATTAGATTCTATTCTCATTCTATTTCATGTATGTATCATAGGGTTTTGATTTGTCATTACCACAAGCTTTCAAGATATCTGCATATGTAAATTCCAGTCTCCTTCATGACAATAGTAAGTTAATTTCTCATGAACTCCACATTTTGTTTTTGATGTCACACTAACATTTAGTTTTGTGTATCCCTTATGCAATTATTGTAGTTATAGTTAATTTTATTACTTTTGTCTTCTAAACTTCATGCTAGCTTCATAAGCAATCAGTTCACTCTCTTAACTATATACATTCACTTTTTACCAGTGTCGTGCTTACTCTCAAGTTTCCTTGTTACTAATTTAGTGCCCTATCATTTTAGTTTAAAGAAATGTCTTTAACATATCTTCTTTTTTTTTTTTGATGTTTCTTTTTCTTTTTTTTTTATTTATTATTTTTTTTTATTGTTACTAAATTTTTTTTTCCAGTGTTTCAAGATTCATTCCCCATTCCCCACACCCAGTGCTCCACGCTTTAGGTGTCCCCAGTACCCACCACCAGGCTCTCCCATCCCTCCACCCCCCTCCCTCCAAGTCCCTCAGTTTGTTTCTGTGTTCAAAATCTCTGTTGTTTCGTTTCCCTCCCTA
>PITA01010496.1:0-17369 GCA_004023965.1 Spilogale gracilis
TTCTGCTGAGGAACTGTGATTGGCTTAATCTTCAACATAAATACAAATACAACACAAAATTGAATCAGTCATCAACTTTTCCATTTTTCAAATGGCCATTGGAAAGCTCAGCGTTAAGAGATGCCTGTGTGGCTCAGCCAGTTGAGTGTCTGACTCTTGATTTTCGCTTAGGTCATGACCTCAGGTTTGGAGGCATGGAAAAAAAAAAGAATAGAAAATAAAAATTCATAATAATTATTGCATAAAGAACTAAATATGTTGTGAAAATACTATAATATTGAATTTCAAATTAATTAGACTTCTAGAATTAAAAGTAATTAGTTGTAATTAAATATTCTATATAAGATTGAAAATTATTTGAAGACACTGGCCAGTAGCCATCAAAAGGACCCCCAGTCTTAAATATCTATTAAAAATTTGGCCAGGAGCTCATAATATGATAAGCACTGGGTGTTATATTCAACTAATGAATCATTGAACATTATATCAAAAACTAACAATGTACTATACTTTAGCTAATTGAATTTAAATTTAAAAAGAAAGTTTGGCCAGAAAATTTTTCAGACAATTTCTTGAGAGCAACCACCTTGGGCCACATAGGTGGCTCAGTTGCTTAATGTCCAACTCTTGATCTCAGCTCGGATCTAGATCTCAGAGTTGTAGCTCCAGAAGAGCTGCGACCATGATCTTTTATGAATTAATTTTTGGTTTGATAATAATTATTTTATGATACCTAGTTCTTTTCATTTTACATAAGCACACAAATTTAACATAAACAGAAAAGGCAAGCTTAAAGCATGCTAAAAGGTGTTAAAAAAAACCCTCCAAGCAGTCATAAAAGGAGTGTATAGAAACCTCAAACCTCTCAACCTCTCTGAGAACATGTCTATAGACAGGACTAAACTGTACAGATCGAATGGACTGAGGCCGGCCATGCAGCTCACCTTTGTAGGCCTGCTAATGACATACCCAGCTATACTATTCCTAGTAAAAGAAGCAGAGGAATTTTCAGTCTTACTTTGGCCATTTGATGAGTCTGTGGTCCATGCTTTGAGTTGCCTGAAACAAAGACAAGCCTGTTGGGGGACAATTCTGTGTTTCCACACATGTCGTGCACTGACTGCTTCCATCTGAATTAGCTCCTCAAAAATGTTCATATTGTAAACAGGCCTGGAAAAGAGAAATAGTGTCTCCCTCTGGGGCAAAGAGCAGGTTTGCCAACAAACAGCCTTGGAAAACAGAGATGATATCTCCTGCTAGAGGACAGGAGAGTCATGTTTTTGTTGTTGTTGTTGTTGTTGTTGTTGTTTTGTGGGGTTTTTTGCCCTTTATAAAAGATTTATGTCTCATTAACTTAGATTTCCTCCCTTATAACATGACCCGCTGTATGTATAGGAATCCGCTAGCCCTCTTCACATTGTCCTGGGGTCCTGAGAACTAGTATAGATGCTTACATTCTGGCTACAGCTATTACCACAAATAATAAAGTCTTTCATCTCTGACCTAGGAGTCTCTTGTCTTGCTTCTGTGAAACTGTTGTAGGCTAAATTGTTAGCTTCCAAGTAAAATAAAACCTCGAGACCAGTTACAGTTCTTTTTTTTTTTTTTAAGATTTTATTTATTTATTTGACAGAGAGAAACACAGCCAGAGAGGAAACACAAGCAAGGGAATTGAGAGAGGAAGAAGCAGGCTTTCCGCTGAGCAGGGAGCCCGATGCGGGGCTCGATCCTGGGACTCCGGGATCATGACCTGAGCCGAAGGCAGAGGCTTAACCAGCTGAGCCACCCAGGCGCCCCAAGACCAGTTACAGTTCTTGACAAAACTATCCCCCAAGGAATTCTCTTCCAATTTATGCCTTCAAATGAAGTTCCATGTCTGGGGAAATTTAATATTTTGTTCACTGATACGTGTATCTCCATCATGCAAAACAATGCCTTATATGAAGTATTCACTTAAATATTGATGAGTAGATGAATGAAATTAAAAGTGTATTTTGGCAAAACCTATGTTTAATATAGGGTTCTTACAAAAAAAAAAAGTTTCTGCCAATCCCAATATAAGAGTTCACAAGTAGAAAATGGCACTCTGTACCAAAGCACGTTTGGAAAATATTTCTTAAAACTTGAAGCAATTCCATTTAAATGAATATGTGTTTCCCATAACTCTTGTGATAAGTCCAAATACCTTAACAAGGTATAGAGACATTCACTGTTTTGGCCCTGCCAGCCTCCCAAGCTCCACCATACTCATCAGAGATCCTGGGAAGTTTCTGCACATTCTCAGCAGCCCGAGAAGGCAAGTAGTACCACCTAGATCTTGCACATACTGGAATGTTCTCTACCCACCACCTTCCCTTTCTCTCTCCCACTTATGAATCTTTGGGCTTCAATTTACATATCACATCCTTTGGTATGCATTCTGTGATACCCTTCACTACTACCAAAGCTATTGTCTAAACCAAATTAGATTCTATTAGAGCACATTCTTCTCCCATTCAATCCTTATTATGTGACTGTATTTACTTCCATCATAGCACTTGCCACTATCTGAAGTTATCTTGTTTATTTATTGAATAATTTATTTCCTGTCTCCTTGAGGTGGGGTACCTGACACAGAGTAGGTCATCAGTAAATGTTAATCAAATAGATAAACCAAAGCAAAATGGAGAGGCAACATTATAATTCTCTTTCTTTTTTCATCAGAGGGTATTTGCATTTTCTTCTATTTTTTAAGTATAGTTCATATACTATATTATATTAGTTTCAGGTGTACAACATATTGATTTGACATTTATATAAGTTATAAAATGATCACAATAAGTTTAGGTACCATCTGTTACCATATAATTCTTTATTTACTATTCTTTATATTCAAGTCTACAAGAGAACTGAAACCTTATCTACCTTATTCCTTCAGTGCCTGGGATGGCAGAAAAAGTTGTTGGTGAAGATAGTTACATCAAACCGCTCAAACACTAAGGTAAGAGGAGTTTCTTAGACAATTTGAAGTCAGAATGAACCATAGAGAAATACCAGCCAGTCCCTTAGTCCTATAAAAAATAAGAATTATTGTAATATTTAGGGTGATATTGCCTTTAAATCTTATCCAGGACACAAGCTGCTGTGAATATGATTTTGCTCAGAAAACCCTTCTTTCTTTCCTGTTGTAGCCCCTCTTTCCCCATTCATTTCCCCAAATTCCAGTGTCACTTGCATGGTAGCCGAGAGGCAGTTAAATGTCTCCAACACCAGGATACTTCAAGGAGTTGTGATCTTCAGGAATGTTTGGATCTTCTTACTTCTTTTATTTTTTATTTTCCTCACTGAAAATTGGCACAGGGGACAGGTGGGGGGAAAGTAGGAGGGAAGGGGTGAGTGGGTGATGGACATTGGGGAGGGTATGTGCTATGGTGAGTGCTGTGAATTGTGTAAGACTGATGATTCACAGACCTGTACCTCTGAAACAAATAATACATTATATGGTAATAAAAAAGAAAGGAAGGAAGGAAGGAAGGAAGGAAGGAAGGAAGGAAGGAAGGAAGGAAGGAAGGAAGGGAGGGAGGAAGGAAGAAAATTGGCACCAACAGTGATAACCACAGTGAAGGAAGGACAAGGGAGGTGTGGGTTTTTGTGGATGATAAAGATATATACATGTGAGTGAAAGAATATGAAAATATGATCTAACAGGTAGAGAGATCAAAGGGTGAGGACTGAGAAAACTTTCTCCATATCTTATCACATTGACAGGTTTGGTATGAAAAAAAAGGTTTGGAAAAAAATTATCTATAGAGGTGGGGCTCTGGAAAATTATCTCTGCCCCAAAAATGTTTTTTTTTTTTTTTTTAAAGATTTTATTTATTTGACAGAGAGAAACACAGCCAGAGAGGGAACACAAGCAGGGGGAGTGAGAGAGGGAGAAGCAGGCTTCCCGCCGAGCAGGCAGCCCGATGTGGGACTCGATCCCGGGTCTCCAGGATCATTACCTGAGCCGAAGGCAGTGGCTTAACCAACTGAGCCACCCAGGCGTCCCCCAAAAATGTTTTTTAAAGGTATTTTTAAATGTTTCCTTGAGTAAGTAATAAACCAAATCAAAAAACAAATAAATGAACTTATATTTTAATAATTATAAGGTACAATTTTACTTTATTAAATCAACCCTAAGGACAGATTTATATTCTGTGTAACCTATTTCACAGGGAAATACACAATACAGATAAAATGTTACCTAAATGCAGAAGATAATTAACAGATACTTGAAAAGTA
This sequence comes from Spilogale gracilis, assembly GCA_004023965.1. NCBI lineage: Eukaryota > Metazoa > Chordata > Mammalia > Carnivora > Mephitidae > Spilogale > Spilogale gracilis. The sequence continues at coordinate 4,264 of PITA01010496.1, forward strand.
CAGGATTATGTGGGGATGAATGCTTTTGAACGACGCACCAATCATCAATTCCCTAAAGAAGAAAGTTACGAGAAAAAAATTTTTATGTTGATTCATAAACCCCACTTTTCTCTGTTTCTTTTCAGCCAAAATTGTCACATTACTCTTTCTTCAAAACGTATCTGAACACCGTGCTTCCTTTTAGAATAGCAGCGGCAGCTCCGTAGGCCTTGATAAGCTAGAGAGCGTATTCTACTGCCCTCTGCTGGAAGATGGGGCGAGTTGTCGCCCATCGACTAGATTGCTAGAATCAATGGAAGAAATGGCTGCTCTTTCTTTATTTCATTTAACAGCTTGTTATTTAGCACCTGCTAGCCACTGAATCATTTGATATAGATTATAGATAGGCAGATATGAATATTATTTAGGGAAAATACTGAGTATCAATAATCTGCAACTATATTATATGTATTTACAGAACAAGGCTAAGCTTCTACAAACCTGCAGATTAAAACTGGGATAACACTTAAAATGATTAGCATGTGATGAATAGGGAATCCTACACAATGTTCAGATAACTGATAAACTGAAGTGTTCCATAGAGGGACAAGGTCTAAGATAGAACACAGGAAAATTGTTGTCAAATAATAAACAAATAATAAGTGTGTGGATAAAGACCTGATCACAACAAGTCTTTTTTTTTTTTTAAGGTTTTACTTATTTGACACAGGGATAGAGAGTACAAGTAGGCATAACAACAGGCAGAGGGAGAGGGAGAAGCAGGATCTCCGCTGAGCAGGGAGCCAGATGACCTGAGCCGAAGGCAGATGCTTAACCAACTTAGCCACCCAGGTGCACCCACAACAATTCTTTAATATATTTCTTTATTTACTTATGGCCCTTCCTGGACTATTGAGTCCAAGAGAACACTTAACATTCACTAAATAATTGCATGGCTTTGTGCCTCAGTTCACCCACCTTGTAGGTCTTTACTCCAACATTACAAGGCAACTGAGGATAACAGACAGTATGTTTATGTGTATATGTCAAATTTCTTAAAATATGGTTCTTAGATTTAATCACATAATTTTATTGAAACCATGGGTTTCATTCAAAGTTTCCAGAGGTTTTATGTGAAATATAATAATGTAAATTTTAATCGGTCCTACTTTGGGGACTGGTTGAATGCTTCTTTGCCAGCTACTCTTGATGTTCACTTTTGGGCCATTATAATCCTCATTCACCAACAAGGAAACTAAGGCACAGAGAGCATTGAGTAACTTTTCAGGACGTAAGTCCCTGAGTCAGTAGGTGGTGGAGTCAGGATTCAAACCCAGGGCTCAATGTTCTAGAATAGTTGTTCTCAAGCCCTACGTTATGCCACTTCTTTTCGCTCAGTCATATTTTCCTCATTTACAAAGAGATAGTAAAGAAACCCAGTGTACTGGATTTGGGGGGAAATAGAGAGAAAGTGCATCAGGGGTGAAGCACTGATCTTGGTACCAAATAGAGGCTTGGTAAAATTTCGCTGGTATTTTGTCTTTTAACAACTTGATGTCTATGGACTAACCCGACATCCAGTTTTTAAAAACAGTTTTTAAGAACAACTCCAGAGGGCCACTATAGTCTTCCTGCAGAATTCAGCTCTAGAAGAGAAGCAAAAGACCATCTTTCCCAGACTCTTCAACTAGAGGTAAGAGTACTGATGTTAGAGAACAAAAAATCTGCCCCAACAGCACCCAAGCGGGATCCAGAACTCCACGATGTCAGATCAGCATGTCACTTGTATTACTCTGTTTTCTCCTAACATAACTTGTTGTCTGAATGGTTCCACCGACTGAAAGTTTTGTGAGGAAGCCTAGGCTACTATTTTGGTGAGCTCAGATCTTAAAGCTCCTCACATCACCTATGTCAGCTGGAAAAGTACAACAGAAAAATAATTACAGTATATCTCCTCTATTTGATAAAATGTTCCCTCTCCTTCTTTGATTTGGACATCCTTTCTTTTTGTCAAAATAACTTAGTCCTGAATTCCAGTATAGTCACATTTATTTCAAATAAGCTAGCTCTCACTCTCTCTCTCTCTCTCACATACACACACTACGTGCGCACACACACACACACACACACACTCACCTGTAAACTTTTATAGGACCACCTGAATCTGAATTTTCTAAGTCTTTGTTAAAAGGAAAATCCCTAGGACCTACCCCTGATTTACAGAATCATGACATTTTGGGATGAGCCTGAGAATTCCTATTACCTGTACACTCCCCATTAAAGCACCTTCGAGTTTGGAAATCACTACCTTACAATGGGGAACTAAGGTTAGAACAGAAAGGGCAGCAAAACACACCTCTGATGCCTGCATCCCCAGGACTGGGCCTGTTTTGATTCCCTAATTTTCTTCTCTTCTCCCACCATCCTTCCACCCCCATCCACCATAATTTTGCTCTCCTTCCCTCTGTCTCTGTTTCTTTCTGCCTTTTCTTTTCTTGGTAAAAGTGGGAACTGTGTAGGCTAGAAGACACCTGTATGATTTTCAGAGCAGTATTTATGAATGTGTATGAGAGTGTGCTAAGGGTTGTTGGCTTTAATCATATTTCTTAATTTATTACAGCATATTGAGATTCAGTATCATAATACCTTTTCAACACTGGCAAAATCTCTATACAAATCCCTAGGCAGTTTGGGGTGAGTTGGGGTTAATCACATAGAATGAGGTCATCTCAGGACTTTGTAGGGTCATTGGGTTTCAAGAACTCCTCTCTGGCCAGTCTGCTGAGAAAATGAAACAGCAGACAGAAAGAAGCACAGAAAAGCCCACCTGTCTCCCTCAAGTAGCTCAAGCCTGCCAGAGAGTCCAGGATAAAGGAAAGATGGGGGGCAGGAGACGGAAGGGCTAACTGAGAGGGTTGTGGAGGTCCAGGAGACTGTGACAAGCTTAGAGAAAATGGAGTCCCATGGGGCACTGGAAAAGGAGAGAATAAGACCCTTCACTTCACATGTGCCATGACATCCCTGGCTCTTCCTTTCCCCTCACCTCTCCATAACCATGATGGTAGATACAGCCCTAGGACGGTTTCCTCTTCCCATACTTGAAATTTTATATACAACCACAGTGGCTGGAAAGGGGGCATTTTTCTACCTCCAGCACTCATATCTTAACCAATGGGGCAATTCCGTGATTCATCTAGATCTGGGCCAGTTCATTCTAATTGAACTAATTACTTATATTCTAAGAATCTACATGTCCCAAATGGACAGAAAAAAGTAAGATTCCGTTTATTCTCACAAGTCATTATTTAGAAACAACATTGAGATCTGGAGCCCACAGTGTAGATGTATTCGTTGTCGTTTCTGATGCAAAGGGCTCTCTAAGGCAATGTGGGTGTCCTTCCCAAAACTTCTGTGGTGTTAGGAGAGATGTCTGTGGTTTCCTGGCAGCAAGTCTTCGACCTTGGTTACTCTGGTAACCCTTCCATAACGTCTCCTACCGGAGAGAATGTGTGCACTCATTGGTTGCCTGCACCATTTGATGTGGTTCTTCCAAAGGATCAAAACGTTAGTCTTCCGATCTTTCCTCGTGTGTCTGCAGCTCCACCCTGTAGATGTAAATACCAAATGAGAAGGCATAATTACTATACCTTACTTGTGAACCACAAAACTATATGGTTCATTTATAAACCCTCTGGTGAAATAGGCTTTTATGACTCTAAGTTGGACAGGTTGAGTGGCTTTTCATTTAACTTCAGGTTAATTTCCATGGTACTAATCAGGGGATCCCAGTTGCATGTGGTATCTCTATTTTTAAAATGCTCTAAATTCCTACCCCTGTAAATATTTCCTTCTAGGTGTCCTACTATCTATCAATAAGGATAAATTAGTCACATGGGTGTGATGTTTGTAGAAGATTGATGGGTAGAAGAACCTGGTCTCCATTCCCTCATTATCAGTTTGCCACACTTCAGGCAAACCTGTTATATGATTATACAAATTTATATAGTGATAAAGTCACATTAATAGAGAAGTCTTCACTTCTTAAAATGAATTATTAGCTTTCTTTTTTATAAAATTTTACTTTTATTTTATTTTTATAATATGATTTGTCTTCATGTTTCAGAAACATGTTTTGTTTCACAAACATAAAAAAATAGCCTTATTTAATCAGCTAAGAGCATGAAAGAAACAGGTGTTTCATATATATTTATGTGTACTTTTCTTTATTATAAATAACACTTTCTATTTTTTATTTGCTTCTTGCAATCAAATAGACTAAACTTCTTCTGGTCCCTTCTTGAAGATATGTCCATAATCCTTTTTAATAATGAGCCTAATTCGTGTCTAGGCTCAAAAGCCTAGTTAATCAATGAAATGTTTACTGAGGACCTGCTATGCTCCGTATAGTCTTCTGAGCACTGAGGATCTATCGGCAAATAAAATAAGCTACTGTGCCTGCCCTCATGGAGCTTGCATTCTAACGTGTGTTACTTAACAGAAGAGGAAGATCTAGGAAACAGGTTTTAATTCTTATTTTCTGATTTATTTTCTATTAATTCTTTCATTTCTGATAGCCTCACAGCTTTCATTCCTGTTAAGTGATAGTTTTTTGAAATACCTTTTACTTGCTTCATTCAGATGTTTTGAAATCTAAACAACATGGATACAGAAAGCCAAGTACACAAGAGAATATATCCCATAGGTCTATGGAATATATTGAGGGACAGAGCCATGCTGTCCACTCTCAAGGAAGTGCTAATCTTGTCCATGAAGATGGCCACACAAGAAAGATAAAAGGATGATTGATTATTGATCTGTGTGCTGCTGACCCCACTGCAATGGGAGAAATCAGTGAGCACTCGACTAACTGGGGGCTGCTTCAAGAAGGTGAAACTTGGACTGATTCCCAAATAATATTAAAATTAGGAAGATTAAAAAATAAACCTGAAATAAAATTAGGCAGAGACCAAGAAAAGTCTAGTGATGGGAACTGGAATGATGTACCTGATTTACAAATACGATCATTTCTTGATAAGATTGAACGAAATGACCTGCGAAGTGAAAGGCATGGAAGAACGTCTCGGAGGTCTCCCAGTACAGGCAGAGGGTTTGACACGTTAGGGAGCCAGTGGAATTCTCCAGCATGAAGGAGATATTGACGGTGCTGTCTTAGGAGGATCTATGCTGGACACTGATTCTACTGTAAGTTTTCTTAAGAGTAGGCATGTCCTGACGTTGTCAGCCTCTCCCAATGATTGGAAGACTTCCCTTCCCAGACATCATGAACTTCTAAAGCCTTGGAAGAAAGAAATATATACGTACCACCTATGTACCAGAAGAAAACCATTATCACTACACCTCTGGGTGTACCTCCACTTGTACCCATATCAGAAGATCCAAAAAGTGAAACAAAAAGTTTTGACTCAATCTTCCTCCACTCAGCTGAAGAACAATAACTTAGTCTTCAGCATAGACTCACTCATTCCATGATATGTTCCAAACTTGAAAATCTGGGGAAAATATCATTAACATGGGATGGATATCTTAATATATAATAAGTGCCTGGAGAAACCATCTTCTTGAGAATCTCAGAATAATGAGATCAATCAGTTGGGAAAGGGTTCAACAGAAAATCCAAAATGTCGATGGCTTAAGTGAGATAACAGTTTATTTCTCTCATATAAGAGAAATTCAGAGGCGGGAAGCTCATTATTGGAGCAGTAACTCCAATCATCAATGGCCAGGCTCCTTTTATCCTTCACCTCCACCATGTGAGCCCTGGCTTCCAACTTTAAGATGCCATTCATGGTCCAAGATGACTGCTATCGTACCCCTATTGCAGGCAAGAAGAGTGAGGGAGAGAGAAAAGGCTAAATGTGCCTTCCTTGGCTGAAAGTCTGCTATATTTGAGCACCCTTCCTGAAATGTTACCCCACACTGCACTGATAGTTCACTTATCATGGTGACTCTATGATCAGCTGAGCCTGGGAAAGACAGCATTTCAGCAAGCATTATTCCTAGGAAAATTGAGCCCACCAAGGCTATTAAGTACCTGCATTTGAAAGTCTGGGAAAGTCTTTACAGATGGGAACAGACCACGGTGCAAAATAGTGAGAGTGATCGTTGAGGTAAAGAACAAGATGTCTACCAATTTTTCCTATGATTAGGCAAGAAATCAAAACAAGGGCCAGCTACCAAAACTGGGCCCTTTTTTCTGCCTTATAGATCGCTGAAGAATGTGTTAATATACACATAACTCATATTTTTCAAATATTAACATCATATCTCATATGCTTTATGTATATATCTTTTAAGGATAAATTGCAGACATAATGCTTTGTGATAAAATACCTCATGTCTATTTCCTAAATTCAAAGACATTCTTTTATATTGCCACAACCCAATTCTCAAAATCAGGAACTTAGTATTGATAGAATACTATTTAAAACCTACACCCTATTTAGGTTTTACCAATTTCACCAATAACATCTTTTATGCTAAAAGAAAGTATCGGATCTCACATTGCATTCAGTCATCATATCTCTTAAATCTGTTTTAATATGGAACAGGTCCTCGGTCTTTCTTTTACGATATTAGCAATTATTTTGTAGTATGGCTCTAAATTTTGTCCAGCGTTTCCTCCTCATAAGGGAAAAAGAGTGACTACAGCGGAGACACCCAGCTGACAACATTAGAGCTAAATGACCAACATTAATATCCCCAGCTTTCTTATATGATGCAATAAGAACACATAATTTCTGTGCTATTCTTGCCAAAAATGCATAAACTGAATCTAATGTCATTCTTTTATTTCTTGCAATATGCCAAAACCATTCAAGCAAAATTACTGCTTTTCCATGTTTCCCTTGTCTCTCTGTTGTAATTGCATGATGAACCATGTGAAATTATACCACAAGTACTGAGTTCAACTACCTTATTTGCTTTAAGATCCAGATCATTTGCAAGAAAGGGTGAATACTACAAAAAAAGCCATGCCAAGTAGGTTTTCTTGCTCATGTTCATATACGGGTTTCTGAGTTTCCATAATGTGCTCCACCGTTTGTGTCCAACCAATTACGTTGTTACTATTTCTCTGTTTGTAAATATGTAGACCCAGAATCCGGGAAGTTGAAGGGAAGATTTAGTTCCCATCCAATGTTTCAGAATTAGAAAGACACTACTGTTCATTGTGTTATTTTTGAACCAATTCCTGAAACTGGTTTAGACTTCTCATTCAGAGCAAAATATTTTAAGAAAATCTTAAAGTATTTGTTAAGATGAACTTTCTATTTTTTTCCCTTGAGTGCCCAAGTTTAATATCGCTATTATTTGCATAGAGAATGAGAGCTATATTTTCTCCCATAGTCTAATGGCAAAGTATGCCAAAATTCAAATTTTCAGAGCCATATGAAATTTCATTCCTCATGAAACCCAAGCTACATGGAAATGAAAAGAAACATGTTTTCTTTATCAGCATTTGTTATTTATCTTCCTTTGCCATATTTCATTCATTTTGTTCCTTTCATTTTGTATCAGGGATTAATCTGGAATGTCTGATTTTAATTATAAATCCCCTTTATAAAGAAATTTTTAAATATGATTTTTTCATATAATTTATTCCTGACTTCAAATCCTATGGACGGGGAATGTCAACAGCTTCTAATAATTTCCTTTTAAGGATTACATGAGTAATGATCCAGGGAATGGAGCAAATGAGAACCACCAGAAAAAAAATCAAAGAAGGTAAAAGCAAACATAAATCAGTAAGTAAAAATAGAGCCAGATTTGCTTTCAAAACAGAATGGTCTCCACCCTAATGACACAAGTGATGCTTTTCACTCACAGCATGGGCCCAGGATTGTCCCTTAATCTTGCCATTCTTCCTGTTTTTCCTATAGAACAAGATGATAACCAGACCTTTCTTATATTAGGTCAACTTTAGGTAGCCCTCCCCTCTAATTATTATGGTAAATTAGTAGAACGTGTTTTTTAACATATTTTTAACGAACCACATAATGAAATTTCATACCAAGGCTTTAGTATTTTGTTACAATTTCTCTAGAATATTGTTTTAAACTAAGTAGTGTTATTAAAACAAAGATGGTGTTATTGCTGCTCTTGTTTTTTATCAGTTCACTATACGTAATATTTGAGTGAGTTACTCTGCAGAACAAAAATATTTGGCTACATCAGTGAACCAATTATGCCTTCATCCTAGGCACATTTCTGATCACCAAGAAAATCGAATTGTGTTTTTTTTTTCTTTTTTACTCCACTGAGTGAGACTGTTGGCTAGATGAAGAAACAAATTATTAGATGCACTTTGTAAGTGTGGGATATTTGCATAACACAATCCTGTCGCGTTCTCCCCGCCAGCAGAGAAGCAGAGATGACGCAACACGAAACTGGTACAAGTGGCCATTTTATTCTTCTCCTTCGTTCCCTTCGCACAGGTATCGCTCTCTCCCGCACAGGTATCTATCCTGGTATATCTCCCCTGGTATCCCTTCTGGTATCTCCCCCCTCGGAAAGTCCCTCGGCTTATATGCAATACAGCAGCCAATCAGGAGGCCGTTCACGTGCTTGGTCAGTCAGGAGACTGTTCATGTGCAGCCAATCAGGAGGCTGTTCTCGTGCAGCCACGAGTCCTTGTTACTCAGCTGGAAGGCGCTGGTCAGCTGTTTACCACAATTCTGGCGGTATATGGCGATCTGCCAGCCGCCATTTTGTGAACACTTATGTAGCCAAGGGACGGGGTCCTAGGCACCCCGACACAATCCTGTTAAGAAAATTCCATTTATTTCCACATCCCTGAAGATCTGTCTCTCTGCTTAGAACCCCACTTAACTCTGGCCAGCTTCCCTCTGGCCTTGCACACAAAGGCTCCAGGTCCCAAGTTCAAGGGGGGGTCAAGTTGAATCCAATTCACCTTGAGTCACTGTATTAGCTTTAGAATTCCACCTTCACATATAACCATAAAAAATATCAGTTCATCAAATGTACATTCTCATATCATTAGCATAGTTTCTCACTTGCTATTCGGAAGGGTTTTGGTTTTGGTTTTGGTTCTTCAAAATACACAGCCCCCATTCCTCCTGTGTCTCTTTTTGTGTTTGTTCCTTCTCCCCAGCTTCCCTTAGGTTTTCCTAGCATTTCCACCTTTTCCTAGCAATTGTCTCTGACTAAAATCATGTTCTGACTAGTACTGGCTTTTCTTCCTATCCATTTTCCTTTTAGACTGGGTCAAGCATTTCTATATATGTGAGTTCCAGCCTCCTATGTATTGTTTCCCTAATAAAATACACTCCCAGAGGACAGAAGATTTCTACTGCAATGCCTTCTCATCTCCAGCTTTTAGAGTGAGCAGAGCAGGATGTGAGGTAACGCATATGAGACACACCCTCGGACCCTGACCTGACGCAGAGAAGCCCCCATACGCCTTAGCCACCATCATCATGGCCTCAGTGTGCTGGAGACAAGCAACAGGCAATTAACAAAGTCTATAAATTGATACATAGTTCATTCATGTGCTCCATTTTAGTTTTTGAGCTCCATTCTCCCCCCGTTAAGTTATACTCATAAGGAAGTTACATGCATTTGAAAACTTCATTAAAATGAAGAGCAGCAACGAATTTGTAGTGTTTTCATCAGTTATGCACAAACTACCAGGGCTCCTGGGGGGCTCAGTTGGTTAAACATCAGACTTCAGCTCAGGGTATGATCTCAGGGTGGTTAAGACTGAGCCTAGCATCCGGCTCTCCTCTCGCAGAGTCTGCGTCCCCTCTTGTTCTGCCCCCCCCCCCCCACGCACACTCACTCACTTTCTCTCTCTCTCTGAAATAAATACATAAATCTTTCCCAAGAAAGTTCACAAACAACCATCATTGCAAAACTATAATCTGACTCAATCAAAGACAGTCCAGTACTTCATCAATATATTTCTGAGAGGAAAGAGCTAATATTTTATCAATCATCACAAAACTTTCAAGAGAGTCTGTAAATGTTCATGTGTGTTAGCAATGTGCCTGTGTCCCTGTGTGTTTTTAACTAGCAGATCTGATGAGTCATAAGGACAGGTGCTTAAGAGTTTCCATGATGCTTGTTAGTAGTGAATTACAGGAGCAAATTTGGTGGAGGGGGAGAATGAAGAATTGGAAGATACAAGAACTTTGGTCCCAACCCAGCCACTTATGACCTTAGGCAAGTGATACACCTTTCTGAGCCCTACCTTGTTCTTCTGTAAAATGATGGGCCTGGCATAACGGTCCCTTATGTTCCTCCCATTTCTAATACCAGGCTTCAAATTCCTCACGCAGAACAGTTAGACCATTGTGCAGTCTGGTTCCGCCTTCTTCGAGTTGACTGCATTTAGTTGACTTGCAATTTATATTAAAAACATTACCTAGGGGCGCCTGGGTGGCTCAGTCGTTGGGTGTCTGCCTTCGGCTCAGGTCATGATCCCAGAGTCCCAGGTTCGAGCCCCACATTGGACTGCCTGCTTGGCGGGAAGCCCACTTCTCCCTCTCTCACTCCCCCTGCTTGTGTTCCCTCTCTAGCTATGTTTCTCTCTGTCAAATAAATAAATAAAATCTTTTTAAAAAATTACCTAGATCCAATTTATATTAAGGATATAAAATGTATCACTCCAAAACTACATTATAGAACTTTTTTTCTCTCTCTCGGATCTTCAAGGAAGGAAAGAGATCAACAGTATTAAGGCTTCTCTCATGTTTTTGTGTACCCCAGACTTGTTTGGGGATCATGATGTAAGATTTCTTAGAAAATTATAGTTATTCTAAAATGTCCCATCGTAATGACTGAACCATCAAACCCTAGACCAGCGTTTCTCAACCTCAGTACTATTAACATTTTGCTAATTCTTTGTTCTGGAAGTTGTCCTATGTATTGTGGGTTTTTTTTTCAATATTTTATTTATTTCTTTATCTTAGAGAGAGAGAGAGCACACCAGCGAGCCTGGGAAGGGGCAGAGGGAGGGAAAGGGAGGACTCCACACTGAGCGCCAAATGCTAAGTGCATAGCCCAACTTGGGGCTCCATATCATGACCCCAAGATCATGTCCTGAGCAGAAACCAAGAGTCCGACACTTAAGCGACTGAACTCCCCAGGCACCTCCCATGTGTGTTGTTTTTTTGTTTTGTTTTGTTTTGTTTTGTTTGTCCAGTGTGTTGTTTAATGTTTAGCAGCATTCCTGATCGCTACCCACTGAAGCAGCAGCACCCACACACCCTCAATGATGACAATTAAAAAATGTCTCCAGATGGGGGCACCTGGGTGGTTGGTGGTTAGTTAGCTAAGGGTTCGACTCTTGGTTTTGGCTTAGGTCATGATCTTAGGGTCCTGGAATTGAGCCCCAACTTGGGCTCCTTGCTCAGCATGGAGTCTGCTTGGGATTCTCTCACCTTCTCCCTTGCCCCACAGGCTTGTGCTGTCTCTCTCTCTCAAATAAATAGTAAATAAGATCTTTAAAAGAAGAAAATGTCTCTAGAGGTTTCCAAATGTCTCCCCACATTAGGTGCACTGCCTAGACAGAAAGCCAACAGACTACCACACACTGTATCTGTTTTTTTTCCTTTCTGTTAATTTTCTTTCTTTCTCCATTCATCTTTCTTTCCTTTCCTCCATTTGATTCCTTCTTACTCTTCATTTTATTGTTCTGCTTTTCTCTTTTCTATCTCTAATACATGTGACCTGGCTTTGCCATCATGCACACCACTGTACCTTGGAAGCCAGAGAAAAGCTGACCCTGGGCCTCAGTGAACACCCAGAGACTAGCAGTCAGGCTAAAGGGCTAGTTCTGAAGTCAAAGTGGGGCTCCAATCCTATTTCTGTAATTGACCCATTTTATGACAGTTTGAGAAGGTTGCTAAACCTCTTTGGACTTTGGTTTCCTCATCTGAAAACGATAATAATAATGCTTTTTTCACAGGGCTTGTGAAGAGTAAATGAAGTTAGCTCAAGGGCTTAGTATGCTTAGCTTAAAGCATGGGACACAGTGAGGTTTCAATCAGTGAGTATTATTGAGTAATACTAGGGTACTAGAAAGAGGGAGGCTGTGCTTTGATCACAGTGAAAAAAATGTAAGACTGGGAGCACTCATGATAGAAATTGAAGCATTAAACATCAAGAAATTGAAGCATTATTATCGTCAGTCTTCAAATACGTAGAATGCAGTCAGTCTAAGCAAAATAAATGTTGGGGCGCCTGGGCGGCTCAATCATTGAGTGTCTGTCTGCCTTCGGCTCAGGTCATGGATCCCGGAGTCCCGGGATCGAGCCCCGCATCAGGCTCCCCACTTGGTGGGAAGCCTGCTTCTCCCTCTCTCACTCCCCCTGCTTGTGTTTCCTCTCAGATAAATAAAGAAAATCTTCTTTAAAAAAAGAAAAAAAAATCTGTGGATGAGTCTGAGATCTCACCTGATAAGGAACAAATAGACCTTCCCACATACACATACACACTCATAGATTTCATTTACTACTCACTAATCATGATTTTTATTTAAAAAATAAAATAAAACTCTTGAGCAAAAAAGTAAAATTTGTCAAAGATAGGGCACCCAAATACTAGATCGAATGACATAAGTTCAGGGCGCCTGGGTAACTTAGTCGGTTAATTGTCTGCCTTTGGCTCAGGTCATAATCCCAGGGTCCTGGGATCCAGCTCCACATTGGGCTTCCTGCTCTGGGAGAGCCTGCTTCTCCCTCTCCCTGCCACTTCCCCTGCTTGTGCGCTCGCTCTCTCTCTCTCTCTCTCTGTCAAATAAATAAAATCTTCAAAACAAAAAGGAATGTAATAAGTTACTTAGAAACTTCAGCTTAGAAACAAAATACTACCAAATGTATGTAGTTCCATAGTCAAGATCACAAACTCATCTCATAATATTTCATTTTCTTTATTGAGACAGCAAAACGTTCTAAGCCATTTCCTTCTCTGATTTATCTTCCTATCTACTTAATGCATTGCAAAGAAAATAGGCTCTGAATACATATTTTTTTGAAAGAATGATCCCCAGAATGTCATCAAATGGCTTCAGAAGCTGCAAATATGACCTCACTCGATTCCCCATTTCAATTCCCTGGAAGCTTTCAGGTAGTTTTCATGATGAAAAG
>PITA01010496.1:17469-71717 GCA_004023965.1 Spilogale gracilis
TTTTTTTCTTTTAAAGATTTTTTTTTATTTGACAGAGAGAAACACAGCTAGAGAGGGAACACAAGCAGGGGGAGTGAGAGAGGGAGAAGCAGGCTTCCCGCCAAGCAGGGAGTCCAATGCGGGGTTCCATCCCCACACTCCCAGATCAGGACCTGAGCCGAAAGCAGATATTTAATGACTGAGCCACCCAGGCGCCCAAAACTGTCCACTCTTAATTAGGTCTTAGAACTTTTGTTTCACTCTTTGTTTAGATCGTAATGCTGGAATTAATAAAAATATTTTACTATAGAGCAAGAAAAGAATATGCTTCATAATTTCTTTATCAGTAACAGTGAAAGTTTTATGAAGAACCTTCACATTCCTCTGCAGTTAAGTCTTCGAAAGGATTGCTTTTCTGTCTGTTGTGAACTTATTTAAATCCCCTAAAGATTTTTTGTTTTTATTGTTGTTTTAAATTATTTACACTTTTTAAAAAATTATTTACACTTTTAATATACCTTTCTGTAAGGTAAGACAACACAGTGTTCCTGTAATACGGAAAGCAGAAAGATTTGCTTATACAAAAGAACCCAGAAATAAAAGTTACCATACATTGTTTAGAACAACAAACCTATAGTAGCTTAAAGATTTTTGGAAAATTGCTCAAAGGGAGTCTGGCTTGGAGTGTGATCATTGGATAAATTCTCTACAAAGGATTTATTTCTTTTAGGGATAAAACAAATGTTTCTCAAAAGTGATTGCAAGCAAATGTCTAAAATTTCCTTCATCCATACTCCAAATAAATAAATTTCCCTTTTTTCATTCTATAAAAGCATCCACAGAAATCCTATTAAATATCGGGGAAAGTGATGATTACAGAAATAAAACAATCAGAGACCGGGGCACCTGGGTGGCTCAGTTGGTTGGGCAACTGCCTTCGGCTCAGGTCATGATCCCGGAGACCCAGGATCAAGCCCCACATCGGGCTGCCTGCTCAGCAGGAAGCCTGCTTCTCCCTCTCTCACTCCCCTTGCTTGTGTTCCCTCTCTGGCTGTGTTTCTCTCTGTCAATAAATAAAATCTTAAAAAAAAAAGAAAAGAAAGCAATCAGAGACCGACAGACCAAAAAGGCTATTGAGTATAATTACTGCGATGTTATTTCTACTAATAGAAATCAGATAACATATGCAGTACATGGAAATGTGGGCTCAATAAATATGAACAATTCCCTAATCAGATAATACTTACACAGTTGCAGAAATAAGGGGATCTTCCAAATATACTCTCATTGCCAGTCCCTTACAATTATGAATCGGCTAAACTCGAAAGGCAGCATCCAGCTGAGCATGTGCTGTAGAATCTCAATATAGCAGCCCTTGTAAAAGACCTCCCCACCAGGCTTCTGCCCACAGACCTCCTGCCCATCCTGGCTCTGTTCAAGTTCCATAGGGACTGGTAGTTCAACACAAAGTTGCTTTTCCCAGTACATCCAATTTTTAAGGAAAAAAAATTTTTTTTTTAAATGAGTAAATCAATCTCCTGGGGTAACATCCCTCTACTGATCTTTGTTCTGCATCTTTTAGAGGAAGAGAAATATTTCACCTAAAATGCGTTGAGCATATTTGCGCCAGCCACTGTGCTATATTTTGGCTATAGAGCAATGAACAAAACCAATGCCAACTTTTTTCTCCATCCATTCCTTCTTCCCCAAGACCAACCCCAAGTATTGGAAGATAGAGTTCACATCTCTACATTTTCTCTGGCCTAAGATGACTATCCAGGTTTCTCGACTCTTTGTCTTTTGACATGGCTTCCGAGACTTTAAAAAATCTGATTGCTTTCTTTTAGAGACCTTTCGGTTTATCAGTGACAATCTCAAAGCAGGCTACTGGAGTGGAACGCAGTGCCGAAAATGGCATTTGCCCAGCATATAGGACTATGGGATTGCAACTTCTCCAGAACCAAACATAGGAACTTTACTAACATAACCTGGGAGGTCATTCACTATCTGTGTTTACCAGTCTCAGTCCATTGTTGGATAGAATGCTGATGTGGTTATTGTGCCCCAGATACCATAAAGACCCTGAGCAGTGGGAAACCATAGGTGTTCTTTTATTTGTTTGTTTGTTTGAGGTTGGGGAGGAGCAGGGGGAAGGAAGAGAGAGAATGTGAAGCAGCCTTCTTGCCCAGCGCCCAGCGTGGAGCCAGATGCAGGGCTCAATTTCACAACTCTGAAATCATGATCTGAGCTGGGATCAAAACTAGGGCACTTAACCAACTGAGCCACTCAGGCACCCCAACTGTAGGTGTTTTATTATCTTCCTCTGCAGTCTCTGATTCTCCTCCTTACACTTACGTTTTTGTTACTTTTGTGTTTGTTAAATTACAGATTTGAGGCTTTGTTCCAGAGTTTTATCCTGTTCAAATATTTTAATTCCTTATCCCATAATGCAGTGTATTGACTGTTCTCAATGTTTATTTTAATACCTGAGAAATGCAGATGTCTTCTTCTGTTTCATCTTCTATTCACCATTTTTTTTAAAAAATATTATAATAAGGGCACCTGAGTGGCTCAGTGGGTTGAAGCCTCTGCCTTCCGCTGGGATCATGATCTCAGGGTCCTGGGATTGAGGCCTTCGTCCGGCTCTCTGCTCAGCAGGGAACCTGCTTCCTCCTCTCTCTCTGCCGGCTTGTGATCTCTCTCTCTGTCAAATAAAAAAATAAAATCTTTTAAAAAATATATTAGAATAAGACTGAGGACAACCTCCCATGGAAACTATTGAAACAACTGCCTCAAATTGGTTTTCATTAATTAACCAGTCATTTTGGGAAAGAATTTTTCAAATAGCTATAAATCTGTGATGGTAACAGTAGATAGAACTTACCACATGGTTTCCTTAAGCCAGAAGCCAAGATACATATTTTATATGTATTATCTCATTTAATCATCATGACAACCCTCATGCAATGGTTATTGCTATGTACTTGTTTCATATAATTAATAAGTTTCCTATATGGAAATATGTTTCATATGTTTCATATAAGGAAATTGAGGCTGAGGGAGGTTAAGTAATTTTCCTACTATCTAAGAGAGTAAGAGGCAGATGTGGAATTCACACATATATGTCCCACTCCAAAAGCTCATACCCGTAGTCAAGATAGACTGCTTCTGTATACCATGGTGTCACTCAACTCAGAAGGGGCAGGCAGTGAGAAATTCTTGACACGTCTCTGTGAGCCCCAGATACATTATGTTCCTGATATTCAGTCTAGTAAACCTGTAACAAAAGGGAACGGGAATGCACGGAACAATCTGTTCTTCCTGAATCTATGTTGATTCCTAGGGATTTCCCCTTTCCCTTCCAGAGCACATGACTAACCACTCTGACTGCCTAAACTATCATTTTTCTGGCTGAACAATAGCACGAGTCCCTACTCGTGTGGTTTTCTCTCTTTCTGAAAAATGGAGTGTTTTTCAGCCTTGGCTATTAGCCATTGCTTCCCTTTTTGCATATTTTATCAAAGGTTACTGACCATAATTTCAAGATCAAAACTACAAACTCTTTTAGTACATTAGGATATACTTCTTCTAGACTAGATGCTTGACCTCTTTCAAAGTGCCAATTAGGTACTATTAAAATTACATCCTCTTGGGGTGCCTGAGTGGCTCAGAGGGTTAAGCCTCATCCTTTGGCTCAGGTCATGATCTCAGGGTCCTGGGATCAAGGCCCTCATTGGGCTCTCTGCTCAGCAGGATGCCTGCTTCCCCCTCTTTCTCTGCCTGCCTCTCTCCCTATTTGTGATCTCTCTGTCAAATAAATAAATAAAATCTTTTTTAAAAAATTACATCCTCTTCCTAGAGCTGTATTCTTATCCTTTCTTTGTTTACTTTCTTCTCAGATGATATTCCTAAAAACTGTGTGTGTGTGTATGTGTGTGTGTGTGTGTGTGTGTGTGTGAGAGAGAGAGAGAGAGAGAGAGAGAGAGAGAGAGAGAGAGAGATTAGTATTTATTAAAAGATCAGGGTCAATTCTCTTAAACTCTCCCCTAGAGAGTTGAGAAAGGAACACTTTCATTTTAAACTTTTCTTTAATTCTTTTTTTTTTTAAGATTTTTTTTTTTTATTTATTCATTTGACAGAGCGAAACACAGCCAGAGAGGGAACACAAGCAGAGGGACCGAGAGAGGGAGAAGCAGGCCTCCCGTCAAGCAGGGAGCCTGATGTGGGGCTCCATCCCTGGTCTCCAGGATCACAACCTGAGCCAAAAGCAGTCGCTTAACCAACTGAGCCACCAAGGTGCCCCGAACTTTTCTTTAATTCTTATGTGATGCTTTCGTAAATCTCATGAAGTCCATTCTTTTCTTTTCTTTTAAGATTTTATTTATTTGACAGAGAGAAACACAGCCAGAGAGAGAACACAAGCAGAGGGAGTGAAAGAGGGAGAAGTAGGCCTCCTGCTGAGCAGGGAGCCCGATGCGGGGCTCAATCCTGGGACCCCAGGATCATGACCTGAGCCGAAGGCAGTCACTTAACCAACTGAGCCACCCCGATGCCCCTCATTTCTTCTTCTTTTTTTTTTTTTTAAGATTTTATTTATTTATTTGACAGAGAGAGAGATCACAAGCAGGCAGAGAGGCAGGCAGAGAGAGTGGAGGAAATAGACTCCCTGCTGAGCAGAGAGACCAACCCAGCCTTAATCCCAGGACCCTGAGATCATGACCTGAGCCAAAGGCAGAGGCCTTAACCCACTGACCCACCCAGACACCCTCATAAAGTCCATTTCTAAGGATAAAATTGGTTATCAACCAGTAAATTTGCTTCATTTTATAGATAAGAAAACTGAGATCTGGAAAGGTCAAAGGACATGCCCATGGTGACATACCTGATAAGTGGGAGAAACATCTTATGTTAAGGGAATAAAAGTCATAAAACAAATATCGCTTTCTGTTTTTATCAAAATGCATACATGTGAATTTTAGCAAGCAGTTCCACGGTAATGTTAATTTCTCCCAAATGTCCCTTGTACTTAAGAGACATTTCAGCCCTGATGCTATACATTGTATGTGTTTATTCATGCTTTAAAGGTTATATTTCTGCTCTACATCTTTCTATGTCTTTATTTGCAAATTTTTACTCACAGATATGTATTGGTCTATTGGTTGCATTTTGAAACCAAATTGTTTAGTGTTCTCACCCTTTGAGATTGCTCCTTCTTAAGGCGATAATATGGAAAATGTCCACAATGATGGAAATACCTGTCCTCCCGCATTAGCCACGCCAGGGAAAGCACACACCTCTCACATTTTGTATATGAAATATCCCTTAGTATCCACCCCCCGTCTTCCATTTCTTAACCTCTCTACCTCCAGGAGATAGAAACTTGAAAACTGTCCTCGTGGCAACCTCATACCCCTGCAATTAAACAGAAAAGCCCAAGGACTTCAGAACATCTAAAATATGTGATAAAATTACTACTGCTCCTCAAAAGTCCAAGAGAGAAAAGTAGGAGTTTCTACAGGTACAGCATTTTTCATCCTTACAAGTGATTTCAACTAAATATCACTGTACAAATTCACAAATGCACAGCTATTTTAATATTGCAGTTAAAATAATAAATGCTCTTTCCTTTCCAATGTTTGCCTCATTCTGTATAATCACAGAGTCAGTAGTCACTCTGTATAGTCATGCGGAGATAATTTCATATTTGTTCAATTTTTTTAAGACTCCTGTGCAAGAATTAGCTCCTCCCGTTTTGTTTCCTCAGACCTAGACCACTGAAATCTGCATGGTAGCAAAGCCTTATATATTTAAGGACAGATTCTTGAAATGTGTTTTCACACTTTTGGCAGTTATTTTTCCAAATTGATGTTTAAAATATATGATCAACGGGTGCCTGGGTGGCTCAGTCGGTTAAGCATCTGCCATCAGCTGAGATCATGATCCCAGGGTCCTGGGACAGAGCCCCAAGGTGGGCCCCCTGCTCAGCGGGTAGTTGGCTTCTCCCTCTGTCTCCTTCTGCCTGCTGTTCCTCTTGCTTGTGCTCTTTCTGTGTGTCAAATAAATGAATAAAATCTTTAAGTATACATATGTGTGTGATCAAGATTCTCAAAAGAATATAATTGTGAGGAAACCTCCACGATAGAAACATGTTTAAAAAAATAGTCAGGCTGTCACCAATAGAAAGTGCAACAGTCATGTCTTGTTAATCAACTTGGTGGAGAATTAATGGTTCTGATGGGTGAGAGGTGGGAGTGGAATCTGCACCTATCAGAGTAAAGTCAGTGCTATCTTTTCTTTCCTCCTTTTCCTGTTTGTAAATCGAGGACAAACCAACTGTGGAAAAACTTAAACCAAAAATACTATCATCTTAATTTCAGAAGGAAGGGAGGAAGGAAGGAAGACAGCATCACGGTGCTGTGAGGAAAGTGTTCGGTCCCCAGAAGACCTAAATTGGTTATTTCCACCCCCACTTTCCAACCGGGAGATTACTGGAGGCCCCCCGCACCCAGACTGAGAAGGGTCAGGGTCTTGACTTGGCACAATAATCCGAATTCTAAGTCTTGGGCTTTTTCCATGTTATTATGCTTGTGTTTGTGGATGATTTTTAAAAAAGGAAACGCAGGCGGCCCATGTAATGTGTAAAAGAGAAGGTAGTCCATTAGGCAACTGCAAAGGGAGCTAGTTTATGAACCTGAAATCATAAGTGCCAAAAGGGAAGGAAGGAAGTCTGAGAAGATTAGTTAATTCATAATTAGATTTTTAGGAAAAAAAGAGACATGAGAGACCTACTAGTTGATCTTGATTTAATATAATGATATTTTTCAGGGGTGCGTGGATGGCTCAGTCCTTAAGCTTCAGCCTTCTGCTCAGGTCCCTGAGTCCCAGGGTGATCTCTGCTCGACAGGAAGCCTTCTTCTCCCTCTCTCACTCACCCTGCTTGTGTTCTCTCTCTGTCAAGTAAATAAAATCTTTTTAAAAAATAATATAATGGTATTTTTCAGTAATATTTTTTATGAAAGTTATAAACCAGCTCCGAAAGCCACCAGCAGAGGGCTCTATCCTAGGTGCTGCTGCCTATGTTTATCAGAAAATACTCCCTCCATTTGAGACTGAGAAAAAGCAGGCATGATTAACTCTCCTTCCCTCTCTTATAAATTGAAATAAATATAAGTGAAAGGGGAAGATACTAATATAACTATCTTGAATGTCTCCAGTAAGCTTTTTACCTAGGCGACTGTGCGTGCCCTGAAAAAGAAATACAGGCGTAAATAAGGCAGGACGAAACGAAAAGTGAAATGATGAAAATACATATTTTACTCCTTTATCTTCCTTTTCAAACTAGAATTTGTTTCGCCTTTACGTTTGCTTTGTTTTGCATTTATGAAGTCCTCCGGGGTATCTTTTCCTACATCATGTGATTGGAGGTTAAAGAGAAATTCAGCAGAAAAGTTAAGAGCAAAGCAAAGCAGGCTCAAGTAAGGAAAATTTTCTCGGTAGAGATTGAGTTTTTATTTGTACATCTTTTGAGAGTTTTGAACTTTTTAGATCTTGAAACAATCGTTTCAAAAATTAGTAACTATAATAAGAATTGAACTTTTAAAACGCTTTTAGCGATAACAGGTTTTCAAGAATGGAAATAGGTAAAAAAAGAAACAGAGCGGCCGTGCAGGATTTGCTGGTATAAAATCCCGACAGAGGGCGCTGTTGCCCGTTCGATGACGGAGCGTAGGCCTCCCAAGGAAAGATTTTCCTTAACAATTTCTAGGATTTTTTTGAATAATGCCCATGTTGAAAAATTGACGCGGGTTTTAATTATCGTTATGCATTTCTTTGCCTATCTCTTTATATATATGTTTTTTTAAATTTATGCTTCGTTCTTAATGAAATCAGATTTGGGGGGTTTTTTTCTAGTGTTCCTAAAGAATTTATATAAATTTTAACCAAATATTTCAAGATATTTCTAATCTTAATAATACCTAATATTAGCAAAAAAAATTACATATACAAAACCTGAAATTATACATATACAAGGCTATAAAATAGCTCTGCTAATAATATGATTTAAGTATAAAAGTATCTTCATGGGTTTTTTTTGTTTTAAGTTTTAGAGTCTATTTTAGACTGATCAATGACATATCAGAAAGATTTAAAAGATTTTAGAGAAAAAAATTGAGAGTTTTTTCAAATGCTTCTTGTGTTGGAGTGATCTTTAGATTTAAAAAGATAATGGAGTTATTGACTTGAAAGGAAAAAGACAATTATTCTCAATAAATTTGTGTCTAGAGCATCTGAATTTCCAAGTCTATAATATTTGTCTTGCAAAATATTGATCTGGGACTGATTTTATTTCTGGAAAGGGTGGGAAGGAATGGTAAAACCCATTCCAAGTCCTACCACACAATGAAATTAGAAAGAATGCCAAACCAGTTCTGGGGGCAAAGAAGAAATCTTTGCTCATGTTCCCAGTGGGAAATCGGTATAGATTTTTTATGATTTAAGGTGTTAATATTTACAGTAGAGGAAAGAAGAAGGAAGGAAGGATAACAGGATGGAAGTAAGAAAGGAAGAAGGGAGAGGGGAAGGGTAGGAGGAAAGGAAAGCTGAAACAAGAAAATTACAACTGGAAATGAAGAAAAAAGGTTTATTCCTGAAGTTGTTCCTGAAGCACATTTTTTGTGTGTGCTCCTTTCATTGGATTGTTAAGAAATCAAATTAAAAGCCTGCAGAATTGTTCATTCTGCATTATATGAAGCTTCTCCTTGGTTTTTATCGAGTCCACCGCAGTTGTCCGGAGCCCTCTCCTGGAAGAGTGTATGTCCCCGCGCGCACAAGGCAGTGCTCTGCAGTCTAAGATTTACAGACAATCGCCCTTTGCAGATTCACTCTTACCAGGTTTAATAACTTCCACCCCAAATTGCCCCCGTCCCTCTTCATTCCCTCCTGTCATTTATTTTCTGCCCCAGGGGCAGAGTTCCTCCACTGGATTTCCCTTCTGGCTGTGGGAATCCTTCCTTACCCTGAAAGGGAGAAGAAAAATAGAGGGGGTGGGAAAAAGAGGAATGAGGTGAGTATTCACTAAGTGATGAAATTCGGAACCCCTGTGCCGTAAAGGGCACCCATTTTCAACCTTTGGTTGACTTTATTATTGTTGTTGTTTATGTGTTCCTTTTTGAAAAAAAAATACACAATTCACCTAAGGGGGAAAAATACATTCAAAGCAAAACCAAAATCCGTACATACTAAAATATTTTTCACTATCCCTTTGAAGAATACTCTGCTTAAATCTTCCAAAGGTTCTGGTGAACGTTTCTTGACTGTCCATGATTAAAACCACCTAAAAGTTCTAGGCAACAGTGCACATACAATGCCCTATGCCTCTGCAAAGAAGGCTTGGAATAAACAGTGTGTGAATGTGTGCATGTGTTGCTTCCAACATCTGAAAAAAACACCATTTCATAATATGGAGACTCCAGCCAAGGCACAAGGAATTCATTGAAAATGCACACAACCCTTAAAACGACAAAACAAGACAGACTGAGGTGTTCACACAGTATTTAAGTTTCCAAATGTGTAGGGCAAATGACCAAAAAATATTAAAAATGGTCCCTGTTGTGAGCTGGCTTTTGTTGTTTTTGTTGTTCTACACTGACAGAGGTACAGCTTAAAAAAAAAAAAAAAGTTTGTAGACATCAATATAGAGAGATGGCTCTAAAAAATCCCCAAATCCAGCTTTCAAAATACCCTCCTGCTGAATGCACATGAATAGGAGCTTTTGTGTATAAAAATCTCAGTAATGGTCCCCTTTTTAAAATCTACATAGAAAATGGGGGACTGTTGGCCCCCTGGTTTCTCATTATGAATTGTAAAGTCTTTAGTCAGTGGCTACAATGATTCATCATTTTCCATGTAGAGGTTTTTAAATCTGTATATTTATATTAATCACACTGAACAACTATCTCTCCTTTAAATGCATGTTTGGAGCCTGTAGATTCTGCCTGACCCAGGGGTGCTTATATAACTCAATGTGGGTGCCTGGGTGTAAATACGTGTTTATGATTTTTATAATATATATGTCTGTGGGTTGCATCTAACTCCTGTGTGTGATAATGTTTTTCTCTCTGCTGAGGCTTACTTCTCCAGCCTATTGTTTGAGACAACAGATATAAGTTGCGATGGGAGAGGAGCGTCGGATTTGGTGTGTATCCCCCATTTCCAATTATAGATGGATCATTACAGACAGCGGAGTCCTGAGAAGCCAGACATCTGCTCCTCACATGAATGCACTCACCTCCTAGAGACCAGGCTGCCATCATGCTCTGGAAGCTCGTGGAGAATGTCAAGTACGAAGATATCTATGAGGTGAGCCGAAACTCCCAAATGAATCTTAGAGCTTTGCAGATAGAGAATTTGAGCTTCTTGACACCCCAACTGATATATATTTTTTGGCTATTTAGTCGTAGATTCTCGGCCGGTTTTCTCAGCTCCAACTTTTAGAAACGCTGGCTGGGGGGAGACTTCGCTATTCGGAAAAAGAACTTTAAGGTTGAAATCTGGCTACTTTAAGTTAGGAGATTTCTCTCTCTCGCTCTCTCTTTTTCTTTTATTTTTCTTTCTCTCTTCCTCGCCCCCCCCCCTTAAGGTTCTGATGGGGAATGTGGTGCTACTGAATGTGGGCAGAGGAAATAGAACTGATAAAGGCAGGGGCTCTCCCCGTTTTGAGTATGGGAGAGAATTAGATTTTTAAGCCCATTCGTAACAGACTCGGGCTTTTAATTTTTATTTTCAATAATATTTCTGAAATCAGTAACAAACGGATCCAAGTAGAGGACGGAAAATTAGAAGGAGGTAGATAGACGGCTAGATGGGTGTAGAGACAACACAAGCCAAGGAGCCCTAGCAGATCTTTTACTTTTATTTTTTCTTATGTTTCGCTTTTTTGAGGGCCAGTGCGTCCAAACACCCCACGTTTGGACATTTTTAACTCAATGTTCTGCGGTAGTTCAGTGCGCAGTGCTCTCCACCGCTGGGGTTAGCGCAACTCTTCCGGGCTGGAGAGGTTGCCCGCCGCCGGGGCCGTGGCCGCGCACGCCTCTGCCCCCTTCTCGGTCGCGGGCGCCTACTGATGCGGCGGCGGGGCCGCTCCGGGGCCCGCGGGCGAGGCGGGCGTCCGGGCGGGGCACGCGGCGGGACGGGAGGGGACTGCGGCGGAAGCCCGCGGAACTTCGCTCGGAGCGGAATGGCCTCGCAGACCCGAGCTTAGGTGGCAGGGGAAGAGGAAAGCGTAGGCTGGAGGAGACGTCCAGGGAGGCAGGACGGACAGAAAAGCTTCGAGGGCAGGCGCTGCACAGTTAGGGCAGGGGGAAGGTCGCAGCTGGCGAGACGAGCGACGGAGACTGCAAAGCGGAAAAGTTGGAGAGGGGAGGGAGGACGGGAAACGAAGTCCGGGCGAGGAGCGCGAGTGTAGCGCTCGATCGACCGTACGGAACGGTCGCAGTGGGACGCACGGAGGCTCCCCCAAACAAGTGGGGGAGAAAATGCGACCCCTCCGCTCCGGGACGACTCCGGAAAGCCTGGCAGGGAGCCGCCTTGCGGATAATGGGCCGCGCACGGAAGCGGCCGGTAAGCTCCGATAGACGCCGCCGGCCCAGTCTTACCCCGGCGGACCTGGGCTCCGAGGCCCCACCGCCCGCCTGGCCGCCGCGTCCCGCAGGCAGCCCACTGCTCCCTGCTCCGGCCAGCCCGGAATCCTAATCCTGGGTGTGTGTGTGTGTGTGTGTGTGTGTGTGTGTGTGTGTGTGTGTGTGTGTAAGAGAGAGACAGAGACACAGAGACAGAGGGAGAAAGGGAGATTGAGGAGATTCGTCCTTCTGCGGAATGGTGATTAGGGTATTCCTCTCCTCTTTGCGGCTGTGTATTGACTGTAACGAAGAGCCGCGCCTCCGCCTGGTGGGGTTTGTTTCGGTTCGGCCTCCTTTTCTTTCTTTAATAGGCGGGATAATGGTAAAGTCGAAGTCGCTAGAACTATCCTAAAGAATGTGAGCGCCCGAAGTGGGTATGAGACAGGCGGAGACGGGGGAACGGTGTGTAAATAGCTGGGAATATACATACAGGGATTTCAGTGGGTTCCCAAAAGTAAGCAGGATAAAACTTCTTTGCTTATGAAAAGTAAACTGACTAAATGGGAAAGGAGGGTGGGAGAGCAGAAAGGACAGACGGAGAGAAAAAGAGGGAGGGGTGGAATGGAAGAGGGGTAGAGAGAGAATAAAATGGGAGGGAGGGGGGAGAGAAAGAGAAGACGGAGGAGAGGGGTGAGAGAGAGAGGGAGAGAAGGGAGAAGAGAGAGAATATTGCAGGTATCCCCATTTGCCTAAATCTTCTGCTCAAAAATATAGGAGAACCCGCAGCCCTGTGGAAGGAACCTTTTTAAGCCACGAGGAAGGTTGAACTTTAACAGAAATGGCAGTCAGGCCAGTTGAACGGGTTCCTGAAACATCCAAAAAGGTTTTCTGTTGCCCCTGGCTTTGCCTGGAAAGGATAAGTTTAGTGTACTTGAAGATTGATTGCATATATTTTAAATTGAGGTAAAAATCGTGGATTGTATGAGCACTATAAGGAGGGAAAGGCTACACAAGGGATGAAAAGCCCCCACCTCGCCCCCTGTCCTTTAATAAGTAAGCATAATCTCCAGTATTCAGTGCAAGTCTCCAAACATCACTGTAAACAACCAGGCCCACCGGTTTACTTTTCTCTCCCCTTCAAATAATAAGGCAACGCCTTTTTATTTTGTTTTTTAATCTGCACACAAAGCACCTAGGGCAATCAGTTCTTCCCATTAGGAAAGTCCCTCTCCAGGAACAAGGACACCTCCGTTCTATACAAGCCCCCAGCGATGCTCTCCCTCAGTGCCTTGTCCAAAGGAGCAGGGGCTGCTTTACGCGTGTCCCCGGCCCAGTTAATTGAAGTTCTGCCTCTTTCCTGCTAAACTTTTTCCCCAGTCTGCCTTTGCCAGCCCCCTCGTCTGATTACATCTAGTAATTCTCCACTGAATGAACGTCATTTACAATAGTAGGGGAGCTCTGCGCTCGCTGCTGCTTCACGCTCCATTTGTCCTCCATTCTCCCTTTAAAGTACTCGTGTAATATTAATAGTCATGAATATCAATTATTATGAGGCGGTGTAGGCAAGCGGAGGGAGGAAGGGGCGCCCGAGCAGTCTGAGCCCAGCTTCGGGTGGAAGAGGACTGCATCTGGAGCCCCGAAGAGCGGCAGAAGAAAAGAGGCCAAAAAGACAGCAAGAGACCGATGAACAGCTCTGTCTGTGTGTGACAGGCATCGCCAATCTTGTTTGGGGGGGGTTGATGGATCCTTTTTTTTTTTTTTTTTTGATGGCTTGTCCTGGAAACCCCTCAAGCTCGGCTCCTGTGTCCAGCTCGTTTCTCTGCTGGACTCCTTGATTTTTTTTTTTTTTTACATCATTGTTTGATTTTGAGCAGTAACCAGGCTTTTTTTTCCAGATGTTAGTCCACACCTATTCATCCATGGTGAGTTTGGATTCACGTTGTACCAGAATTGCATGCTCCCTCCTCTCACTGTCTCTCTGTCTCTCGGTCTCTGTGCGTGTGTCTCACTCTCTCTGTCTCTGTCTTCCTTTGAGCGCCTTTGGCTTGGTAATTTAGCACCATAATTGGACGAGGCTGCAGCTGCTTCTCTCTGCATTGTGTGTTCTCCGTCTGAGCTCCATGAGTCAGCTGGGGAGGGGGGAGGCCTCCGAGAAAAACTTTTTATTTGCCATTGCAGTTTGGAAATTTAGGTGACTATTTCTCCAAAAAGAACCGCAGGGACTTTACCCAGGCAATTCCACAGAGGAGAGGAAGAAACTTAAAACACTCCTCTCACACACACCTCCCCCTTCTCCTTCCACTTAGTTTGCCACTCCAGATAGAACCAACAGTAAATTGTCTGGGCTTTTTCTTGCTTTTCCCTCACAACCCCAGGTCCTTCATTGTCACACCCTGGAATATAATAGCAGTAGATACAGAAAAGCAAGCTTAGAAATAACTCCTCGGAACCACAATTCAACTTAATTTAACGCGGGTTCAGGATATGATCTCAAATGAGATCCTTTTCAATCAAACACTATTTAAATTATTTAATTCCTCTTGGGGAGGGAAGGGTGACGGGGAACTCAGATCGGGCAGATTCCTCAGAGCTCCTGGGGTTACTAGGATCGTTCGGGGAGCTCCTGGTCAGCGGGCTGGGTTGCCAGTGAAGGCAGCAGTTGGTTTGGAACAGGGGGAGCAGCACAGCAAAAGTATGGTTTCATTTGTTATGCTTTTGACCTCTAAAAGAGTTAGAAAAAAAAATAGTTTAAAATACCCAGAAGAGGACATACTCTGTGTTAACCGAGGAATTTAGAATCTCTCCCCATACATAGTTACTTCGCCTTCACCCCTTTTGCCTGCTTTGCATTCCCAACACAAGGCTCAGATGTTGGTTAAGTGGGCGATGATTCTCCCCATTTTTCCCCCAAAGCCTGGCGTTTGGAATTGCTGAAATCATGTGCCCTCTGAGTCAACTTGGGAGTGTAAGTTTCAGACTCTTGTTTCCCCTGTCCTGGGAAGAATATACGGAAGCCAGGCTTCTCCATTAGTCGCTTGTATTCTCTCTCTCTCTCTCTCTCTCTCTCTCCTCTCTCTGTCTCTCTCTGTCACTCTGTTTCTCTCTCTCTCCTTCTCTCCGCTCCCAGGACCGGCACGATGGCGTCCCGAGCCACAGCTCCAGGCTCTCCCAGCTGGGCTCGGTATCCCAAGGACCTTACTCCAGCGCCCCGCCGCTGTCCCACACTCCGTCGTCAGACTTCCAGCCGCCCTACTTCCCGCCTCCCTATCAGCCGCTCCCTTACCATCAGAGCCAGGATCCCTACTCCCACGTCAACGACCCCTACTCCCTGAACCCACTGCACCA
Source organism: Spilogale gracilis (assembly GCA_004023965.1). NCBI lineage: Eukaryota > Metazoa > Chordata > Mammalia > Carnivora > Mephitidae > Spilogale > Spilogale gracilis. Next base: position 32,412 of record PITA01010496.1, read on the forward strand.
GCCCCAGCAGCATCCCTGGGGGCAACGACAGCGGCAAGAAGTGGGTTCCGAAGCCGGCTCTCTCCTGCCCCAGCCTCGGGCAGCCTTGCCCCAGCTCTCGGGCCTCGACCCCCGGAGGGACTACCACTCGGTCCGCCGGCCAGACGTGCTGCTGCATTCGGCGCACCACGGCCTGGACGCGGGCATGGGTGACAGCCTCTCGCTGCACGGCCTCGGCCATCCCGGAATGGAAGACGTCCAGGTAACCATAAACAAACAAATGGAAAGGACAATAAATAAATAGTGAATGCCCCTGGGAGTTGGGAGGGTGGGGGAGGGGCAGCTCTGTATCCTTTGGGGGAGGTAGTTTCCATCTTTAGAACAGGAATCGCTGGGCACCACATATATAACTGCTTCTGTGTTGTACGGATATGGCTCTGTAGTGGCGATTTCTGGAGGTCCAAGTATGAAAGCTGGAACCACTAGAAATGAAATCAAGGAGTAAAATATTTGTGTGTGTGTTGATAGGTCAGCATCATCAGAATTAAGGCTAGATATTTTTTGTCTTTCCTTACCTATTTTGTGCCACCAAGCTGGGTACCCTTCCCAACCCACTCCCCATGCACGTCGGTACTGGGCCTGGCCTCCTGACAAGGCAGGTGAAAGACGGGGCTGCCTAAAGTCTGAAGCTGCAGCAGAGAGGCACAGGGTCCTCTTGGACTCCAGAGGCCCCTGCTGGATGTTAAGCATGACAAAGCACATGGGAAGAAAGACATGTGCTATGATTGTCCAAACCGGGTCCTATTTTGAATGTCTCATAAGCTTCTGAGCCCTTTTCCAAGAGAAGTGAGTTCCAGAGCCATCTCCTGAGAAATGGAATAATTGTGGGGAGAGACCCAGAAAGCCATAATTCTGCTTGAGAATCCAAGAGGACACATACCATTTTGGAGATTGTTTTCACCTTTTGATCCATTAAATGACTGTGGAGCACTATTCTCCGCATCCCTCCTCAGTCCTCCCTCCTCCCTTAATACTCTCCTCTCCCCAAAGCCACTATCCCAGTTAAAGAGGCATCACGTGTTTGTTTCTTAAAACAAAAGGCACAAAACACTCCCCCACACCCACTCCCTAACCCATCTGCATCCTACACAATGGAGCCTGATTTGGTTGAGAATACTTGGTTAAACTAAACAAAGAACCATCAAAGAAATGATTTCTAAAACTGTCCGGGTGATTCTGAGCAGGTCTCCTTTTGCTCCCTAATTTAAATAGTCTGCAGAAAAGATAAGTATGGTTGAAAGGTATTTGGCACTTCGGTCTCATTGGCATAGTTGTGTATATTATGCATCGTTTAGACATACCTCTAAAGCAAAGAAAAATGAAATGGGGAAGAAAAAAGAGTACTTGAGTCCTTCTTTTTTGCCTTACTTGAAAAAAAAATGTATTTTGAACGGTTCAAATGTGGTGACAGCATCAAATGCTTCCTGTGTGTAGTCTATGATGGCTTAATGCTTTAGAGAAAATTCAATTATTTCCAAAAATGATGGAATCACCTGATTTGTGGCTGGATTTACCCCTAGTAATAAGAATGATAGTTTTGTTCGTTTAATCAAGCTTGATTATCCCTGTCTGGAGGGACTGCTCTTTTCGGAATACCATAAAAGAAGGGAATATTTAATAACTTTTTAAAAAATGTATTGGGGTAATGTGTGTGTTTGGGAAGGAAGGTGTAAGTTCTTAAATTAACCTTTCTGAGTCCGCTCAAAGTGCTAGATAATGAAAGTGGATCAACTCATCACTACTGCTGTTGGCAGTGCCAATGCACTGGCCCCGTCACCATCACCCCTGCAGGCCGGGTGACTTAGTCAACTGATCCCAGGACCTCTCTCAAAAGAGGGAATAGATTTCTTTGGTTTCGGTTTAGTCTAGGTTTAGTTTAGTTTTTAAAGATATAATAGTGAGGGGTTTTGAGTGTTTGGCCAAATGCTAAGGACGAGAGAATAGCACCACTTCAGTGTGTATTGGGGAGAACAGCTTCGTCAAAGCGTCGTGAGGCAGGCTGAGTTGTTGCGTCGGAACACAGACCGCGAGGTGAAAAGAGCCCAGAGCAGAGAAGGTGCAGGCCCCGGCCCACGCATGCTCCCCGCACACACACCTCGGTCGGGTTCCTCCACCAGAAGCGTCTTAGCCGCCCCTCTGGCGAGGTGGGGTGACTCGCGGGGCTTTATCTGGACGACAGTGCAAAGGGTTGTGGGGAGACACCCTACGCCTGTCCCAGGCAGCGGGAACAATTTTTGCTTCCGCGGCGATGACAGGCTTCCCGAGGCCTGGGGGTGCTTGACGCGCCACGGGGCATGTGACAAAGAAACAGGGGAGACGTACCTGGGACCAGAGTCCCGAATGCAGAAACTGTGCCTCACCTGCTCCATCTTGGAGGACCCACTTCCGAATTAGGGATCTGGAGGGCACGGGGGGGGGGGGGGTCCGGTGGAGGGAGCTGAAGTTACAGGAGCTTGTGGGGATCTCACTGTTCCCTGCAGCAGCCGACTGGGTTGGCTGCGCGCGACCAGTCTTTAAGAAGGGACCCGAGATTGCCTTGGCCTGGACCTCAGTCACTGGTTCGATCTCAAGAACCAATTTTGTGTTCCGGATCCCTCCCCCCACTTCCTCCCAGCTGCTGACCAGACAGATCCCCAGGGCGCTGCTGGGCCCTGCGGGCTTCACAGCGAGGGGTACTCACCTGGCTAAGGGCTGGTGTGGGGGAATGTTGGGTGACCCAGACACACACGAGGACCACCGCCTCGACCGTGAGAGAAGAGAAGGGGAGCTAATTAACCAAATGCTTCTAATATTTTTTAAATGAAACTATAAAACCCTGTCAATTTCTATTTCAATTTACTCACAGGGGCTATTAAACTAGCAAATCGCTGTTTGGGTTCTGGGTATGCTACATTTCACCCATTGTGTGTATGTGTGTTGGGGGGTGCAGTATTAAAACTCAGAAAAACAGCATCAGAAAGAAAGATGGAGTGAGATGACACCTCGTTTGGAGTTCAGTTGTGGTGAACACCTCTTCTTCCAATCTTTGCTCTCTAACCTCTCTCACTTCTACTACCCGGAGTATAAACAGATCAGGATGTTGTCAAATCCACTATACACACACGCACACATACACTCAAACACACCCTAGTGTCTTAAAGCAACCCCTGGTATCACTTTTAACTAAAGAAGTCTAGTAATTACGAGTCTGAGTTGTTTTTCTGCGCTTCCGCATGCAGTCCTAATTAAATCTTTACGATCCTCCCTGTGACGATTAAGCGCCAGCATGCTGCGTGAATATCCTGTACAAAAACCCAGCAGGCGGCCGTAATTAGATAGAAAATCAGACAAGAGCCTTCTCATTAACTACCACAACTACCCCACGTCGCTGATGAGGCGTATATACATATTTACGTATCCATGTGAGGGTGAGGTGTGGGGGCGCCTGGTCCCGGCCCCTGCGATCGCGACCCGCCTGCCCACAAACACAGGCGATTTTTTTTGTCTTGAGTGGACACCTCGCATTGTAGACACGTGAGCATAGCAAGGTGTAAATCTTGTGCGTGTGTGTATGTGTGTGCGCACGCGTGTGCATGGTAGGGTCTCCTGAGGAGTTTCTAACTAACAAGTTACATGAAGTATTTTTAAAGAAGTTTTTGCTATTTCTTAATATGTACGTGACATGTTGCAACATGGAAAACGGTTCTTACAGAGAATAACAATTTTCCTCACCTTTCTGACAACTGGGGAGTGACTATTAAAAGCGAAGAGACAAATTAACATGCTCCCTTCATGATTAGATCATCTCATTTCTAATGTGCTGCTTGTTTGGGGTAGACAGTCTCTTCCTTGTGATGAACACACGCCCTGTCTGGGGATGCAGCGTGAGTGGGTGGAAGGTGCTGGGAAAACACAGCCTCACTCTCAAGCCCTTTGCTTTTTATTTCTCTGTGGAGTGGGTGACAAACCGGTCCAAATTTAGGTTTCTAAGAATCAGGGAAGCAGCAGTACATTTCAGAAAGACCTAGCATTTATTTTTCATTGGGGGAAGGGTGGAGGAGGGAATACAGTGCTTTTGGATGCTCTGGGATACACAGCCAGAACTCTGTTCTTGTGCATCCTGACAGTAAGAAACTCATTCCAACAGCTATTTCCGTTCAGAAGTGCTGCCACCACCCAGGGTTGAAACTTTCCATTTTTAGGATAAGACTGTGGTACAGAAGATGAATGCTCTTTGCCATTACCTAGGTGCTGACTGGGAGGATCTGAGTCCTCTATCCGTGTGTGTGTGTGTGTGTGTGTGTGTGTGTGTGTGTGTGTGTAGTTACTGACCTCCTAACAGGTGTGCTTCTTGCTGGGAAGTAGCAGCAGCAGGACAGGGAGGGGGAACAAATCGTGCAGGTTCCTCTCAGGGATTATCATGCAGCAAGAAATTCATGGCACACAAGGACGTGTATGGACTGCATGGGTGTGCGGTCCTGCCAGCTTGCAAACGTGTTCTATGTGCTGCTGTTTGCATTCCATTCCAATTTGCTCAGACTTTAATTAAAATCCCATAATGTAAAGTATTATATATTTGTAAAATGACTCTAGGGTTAAGATGTGCTGGGATAGAATTGAAAACAGAAATTATTTTTACTAATATTGGTGAAATTCTTTCAGCTATTGCCAAATTTTCACAATTCATAAGAGCAAATAATATAAAACTTTATATGTCTGTGTAACATCTATGTTTAATATAATAACTAAACCAATACTGCATCCCAGATGTCTCTCACAGTTTCCTTTTTCCTCTGCTTCCATTGGAAGAATTTCTAATTTGAGTGAATTTCATTTCTATGTTGATTTGGAGGTAATAATGATAATAATAAAACCTCCCTTTGTGAATTAATATAAATGGAAATAACAGAAACTCCAGTTTGGAATGACATGATTTATGTGTGCAATTCTTTAATATCCAGTCAATTTGAATAGTGATGTTTTTATATTCACAGTCAGTTGAAGATGCCAATAACAGCGGCATGAATCTATTGGACCAGTCTGTCATTAAAAAAGGTATGGATTATTCCTCCCAAAAGTAAGCAAAGTTTTCCTGTGCAGTCATGTCTTTATGAGTTTTCACTTTGGGGGAATTAGCTATTTTATAAGACAGAAATGTTTGCTCACAATCATAGGACAGGGGCTGTCTAGATGAAAAAGGGATGTCGGGAAGAAGGAAATTTGGACATGGGGACAACCAAGGGCAGAAACCCAGATAAGAGACAGAGGGGCAGAGACTACTGATATTTTTCTCATGGTATATTTGGTAGTAATTCTAGATATATCTTAAATAACTGAACTACCATCATGTATGAAACTGACTAGCAAACACTGCTTTCAAGAATATGCTATAATTATTTCATTGATAACTGGAGTTTGCTGAGCTAAACCCTAGTTGTTGAGATAGTTCTTCTTATTTTTGTATTTGACTGGGGTGTGTGTGTGTGTGTGTGTGTGTGTGTGTGTGTGTGTGTGTGGTAATTCTGTTTCTAGTTCCCTGTGTTTTATGAGTTGTTTCTTATTTTTTTTAAAAAAAATTGTGCCAAATGTGTTGCTAAATATGCACATCCTAAGAAGTTGAGACAGCCTATGCACATTTCTAAATCTTTCTACATATGCATTCATGATTTAGTGTGACTGTGGAATCACCCCATACTGTTAAAGGGCATGTGATATTAACAAATGTTTGCAGTCTCTCGTACAGCTGTAAGCAAAATAATTAACTAATTAAACTAATTAAATGTAATTACAATAACTCATTTCAGGCGTATTGCAGCTGCTTAATTTTCCCCCCCTCTCTTCTGACAGTCACTGAGAGAATGCCTGGCGATTAGTGTGGCTGCCGAAAGGCCCGAATGTCACTCACATGCCACCAATTTAGGAGCCTGAATGTGTAAACAGTGCAATCTTTAATTATCACAAGAACTGGTATTTGGAGATACAATTTTAACTACTGTAACCCTTTCTTATCAATTCTGGAAAAGGTCCGTCCTTATATTTGGTGTCAACAATCCCTAATTTCAGTAATTTATGATTAATTTGAGCCACATGACACTCACAAAAACAATGAAAGAAAAAGTGCTTTGGAAAGTAACCCAAAGTTAAGCCTTTACAGTAGGAAAGTCATGAAGTCAGAACTCCAAACAGGGTGAGGGATTCTAAATTGTCATCTTTTACAGAGACAGAAAAAGTGGCTTTGAAAGGTGGAGGATAGGAGGGGGGTGCTATACTTGGAATAATGCCATTTGGCTTTGGAATGTAATATCCTGAAGAAGAAATAATAAGATTTGGGGCAAAACTATTTATTTTAAGTGTTGCTCCAAACATCCATCCCTCTCTTCTTTAGATAGTATCATTTCACTTTTATTTTTTTTTATTCTTATTATTTTTAGATCATATCATTTCAGTTTTTAACGTCAGCTTTTGAGTTTGCTCAGACACCCAGGCTTGGTGCTTAGATTTGCAACTGTGCTGACAGCTCACTTTCACCACTTCCTCTGGGGTCTTCTCTTTTGGTTAATTGCTGGTTGATGGGGGTTAGTAGGGGAGGGTGGGGAGGCACTTCTCCATTGGCTTTTTTGTTTCAGCTCCCCCTCCCTTTTCATGGAAGGCCAGAACCCCTTATCTCAGGGCTCTGTATCATAGAAACAACATTTGGGTTGTCAGTGGGGTATGCCCAACAGATGACCAATCAGAAATGTTATTAATAGACAGGCCAATAAAAATATTTGGAACTTAGCTTGCTTAACAAAACAGAGCTGAAAATATTCTTAGATGTGGGATGCCTTGGTTTCAGGGCTTGTATATGTTTGTTAGCAAAATGTGATTATCTATGTAGAAGGGTATCTCCAGTAATAAGAAAAGGAGACTATTGATGAAGTTGCTGGTTCTGTTTTGAAAACACAGAGTACTTTTTCTGGCTCTGAAAGCTTTTCTTTTAAATTGTGCACTTTTAAACAACTAAGTGGCACCCCAGTCACTTTATTGAGTTAGGTGGCAAGGTATGAATATGAAGTGTTAGGTTAACTCCATTATTTAATATTTCAGGTATCTGTTTTATTACATGAAGAAAATATCCTAATATATATTTATCTTCAGAGAGGCATGGGCAAAATAGGAATAAGTGGTTGATTTACTGTTCTAGATAACTGTAAACCACTTAAGGGTATGGACTCACTTGCTCCTTCCTGGCCCTCTGGTCTCTCATCTTTGTCCCCTCCTCTCCCCTTATAAGGGATATCACCCAGAAATTAATTTCATAAAGAAGGAAGTGAGAAAGTTTCTGAACTACATTTTCTAAATTTCAACAACTGGCAAGGGACTTGGTGCTTTATTTATTTTTCTAATGGGCTTTTAGAGAGTTTTTTTAATTTTTATTTTTTATAGAGAGATTTTTAAAAATCTACCTCATTAATAAAAGTGCAGCCACCCAACCAGGTTCGGATGTCTCTGCCATTACGCACACTGAAAGCAAAAGACGGGGGCATAAAGGATATGTCTCTATGTGTCTCACTCCAATTATGGAAGGACTCCCTCCTAAAATTTAACCAGTCCAATTTTTCACCCATGTTGATATCACCCCATAGATTATAGGCTAGCTCTCTTGTTACGTTGCTATCTGGGCTTAGCTGACGTTTCTGAAGTAATTTAGTTAAGAGGAAATGAGTTGTTCCCAGTAGAGAGAGCAAACGAGTGGAGTGAAGGTAGCCAGCGTGATAAATGGCTCTTTCATTTGAAGATCTCCAGAGCTCGTTTACGGCTAATTTTCTGTATTGGCCCCCTTTGAGCTATTAATGCAATCGGCAGGGACCGTGGCCCCTCTCCTCTTAGCTGCCCCATTAGAGCTCCCATTAAGATGCCGAGTCTCAACTCCGAGGCAGGAGTGGAGGGAGTAATGAAAGGTGCTTTTTAAACTCTCCTAATCTAAACGGGCAGAGGGTGGTTAATACGATTTGAAGGGGGCTGGTCAATGAGCAATCAATAAAGTAATAATGAGAAGGATTCGGTACATTAACAGTCTAAAAATCCAACGAGACATTAAAAAATCATTCTTAACTCTCAGTTCCATTAAGATTAGAAATCTGGGCTGGGGAGGGAGCAGGTTAGTGCCCAACTAATATAAATGATCACTGCCACCATCCTATAGCCTAAGTAAAAAAAAGGGCTCACCTAGGCTTTAGGAAAAAGTTTTTGGTGCAATCAGAGGCTAATATGCGATTGGTTTGACACCTTAGAGAGCAGAAAATATGCTGGGATTTCTTGGAAAGGCTAGCATGGCTGGAATCCAAGGTTCAAATGTGACTGTGGGGCATTTTCATTGGTCTTAGGGATATCCTGTTTGGTTAGTTTCAGTTCAACCTCAGTTCTCTCCCACTTTTTTTCCGTTAGTTCTGGCCCCTTCCCCATATAAACACTTTGATTACTGTGGATTTTCCTTGGGGTGGGGGGGGGCTATGAAGAAATTGCCAATTTCAATTACAATGTTGGGATTCTTCCTTCCGACCTAGAAGGTAAAAAGCACCAAGAATATGTCAGAGCCTCTGAAAGGGTATGAGTTTCCCCTCAAAGGAAGAGGTTCACGTTTCCAGGGCTGACTTGGATCCCAAAAGGTATTTATTCAACTTGAGACTATGAGATACATTCCAGCCACCCAGGGAGTAATCAGAGTTCACAGAATTTCAAAGTTGGGAAGGTTAGACACTCTTCTCCAACTCTCCCCACATTCCCAATAAAAAAAATGAGACAGAGAGAAGATAAATGACTTTCTTAAGGTCCCACACACAGAGTAAATAATGGGACCCAATTCAGTTTCTAGGCTCTCAGATGTTGCCCCTAAAGGATGTTAACCCTGGATGTTTGTAGTTCTTTATATTCCAGCTTTGTTTGTGAGAATCCTTTTATTATTCTTTCTAGGAATCTGCTGCTCACATTTATAGATGTGCTATATATCTATGTGAAATAATATTTAGCCCTCGGGTACATGAGAAACAATGCAAGTATAAAGGAAAGTGATGTTCTGCTGGTGAGAAGGTTATTTCAAGCACAGTTCAACCTCTTGGTAGCTTCCTGGTGTAGCTTACATGTTTAAGTCCAAGTATCTTCCAGAGGGACTTACCCTTGAATCTATTAAATGGGTTCATTTCTTCCTTTCTTCCCCAACAGCAGATCAGAGCCACAGAGGGTCTGTTTGCAGTCAAATACAAAGATATCAAGACTCTAATTTCATACTTAAGTTTAAAGAATACAGATTAAGAGCTAGTCTATTAACATTTTGGCTCTTTGTAGTCCACTAATGAATAATATTTTCTCTAATCAGTCTTTCTTCTTCTCTTTTAAGTAAAACTCCAGTAACTGTAATGAAATATTGATCAGTTTTAAACCTTTTTTCTTCTCCCCAATATAATGCAAGAAAAAAAAAAGGGGAGCAAGTTTTGTGGATGTTACATCCAGAAGTTGGTCATGATATGCAACTGAGAACCGAATAGGAAAAAAAACCCAGTCTTAATGTATGCACAGAAAATTGTAAACATGTAAAGAACTCAAAGCTTCACGCTGCGTTTTGCTATGCTCCATTTCCTTACCATTTCCTGCTGTCGCTTTAAACCTATCTTAGTCATCTCTGGGTTCCATGAGCAGGAACAGTGTGCTCATAATTACTAACAAATCAACCGGGCCTTGTTGCTGTCTGGGTTTATTGATAAGGTGGAGGAAAGCAGAGGGAAAAGACAAAGAGAATAAAATACGGGGTTAATCAGCTGAGCTAAGCAGGTATGAGAGTGGAAGGGAAGGTAAATAACAGTGCTAGGGATTTCAGGGAAAGTTAAGACAAGAAATGGGTAGGGTCTAGTCTAAGATACCAGGTTTAAGGCCAGAGTAGGAGAACGTTAGATCCTGAAGATGAGAGGGTAGATGGTAGAAACATGACTTGTACTTAAGTTAAGAAAATGGAAATATAACCTGAAGCATGTCTGCTCAAATAGTTTGCATCTTTGGGGGTGGGGGAACAACAACAAGAAAGAAGACAGCAATGTGCTGACAGAAGCTGACTGAATTTGTGATATTTAGGTGATAATGCATTTGCAGAAAGGTACAGCCCACGGGAGGGAACAATATACTTTCCCTATAGGAAATGACTTTTGTCAGGTAAATCAGGCAATTAACAATGGTGAAATTAGAGGGCTGGTTATAAAGTGTCTCTAAAGGCCTGGCTTTTCAAGAGATTTGGCAACTGGGACTCTCAGAAGCAGATAAATTACAATCCTAAGGAGATATTTGGTTGTCCAAAATGGGAAATAGGAAATGAACTTACTATTTCCAGCTTAGTGAGGTTTTTAATTGTTAAAATATTCTTTTTTTTTTTTTTTGGCCAATTTATTTCTACAGTTCTTACCATGTTAAAAATTACAAAAGGCCACCCTCTGTATTTTGGGGAAAATTTTTCCGAGGTTATCTGATGCTAATTCCCATGATCATAAACTATCTGCTTAGATTTTTAAATAAGAATCTAAAATACAAAAATTGAGAGTATTGCAAAGACAAAGACAGATCAAAATAGATGTGGATGTGTGTAAGAGAATTAAATAACAGGTGATCCCACCCAAATCACCGTTTTAAAAATATCTTTAACGCCATATTTTACTCAAATTTAATTAATACTCACACTTGGACTTTTCATTGGTTCACTGTCAAATGGGAAGCAGCTTCACTGATAAGAATACGATGAGGGCGATCAGAAAGAAGAAAGCACCCTCTGTAGCTCCCTACCACCACCACAGCAGTGCCAAAGACCCACTCTGTGACCTAACATCATTTACCTGCCCTGAGACAAGGCTTTGGATTCTGTAGACAGATCCAGAAATACTAAAATGTATACTAAGGAGTAGCAAAAGAGAATGCTCCAGGACCCCCATCCATTCTCCTAGGCAAATCTTTTTGCACAAGGTGTTTGTAAAGGGCCAAATGCAATTCCTAATAAATAAGAAATGGGGGACCTACCTGGCTTTCAGCAGTCTCTAGACAATCATGGAGGTCTGAATGCCAGAATCTGTAGTAGAGAAGAAGGTGTTACAAAAATACTCAGTGTTGGTTAGTCTGTTCTATACAAGGGAGGTTATGTGACTCGTTTTATACATAGTGTTCTAGACTCTAGATGGTGGAAAGAGCATATCTTTTCCCTACCAGGATAATAGAATGAGACATCGTGTTTATTAAAGAGGAATGGAAACCTTTTTTTATGCCAGATGTGTGTTTCAATAAATCCCCTGGACTGGTGATCAACAAATACTGTTTGAAGATTTGGGGGCTTCATATCCCACTGGAAGAAGCTAAGGTGTAAGGCAAGTCGGGAAAAGTCACCTGCTCTGTGGCTTCTAGAACCTACAGAAATAAATGGGCTTCAGCAGTGAAGAACTCCCAGGGAGTAAGGCCGCCCCCCTGAACTGGAAAATTGACCATTCATTGTTCCTTATTCTCACCCTTCTGGTTCTACTGAGCCCCGCCTCTTCCTGAGGTGCAGATGACACTGAAACACAATTAAACAGAAATACAGGCTGGAGAGACTGAATGCGCCTGGGTAGCAGTGGCAACCAGCTGTCAGGTCTTATTAACTTCTGCATAAAACATACCTTGAGTGCGGTTTGTTATCAATTACTTGCCGAAATGAAACAACTGGGGCAAGGCAAGACCTCCGCTCACATGAATTAGAGTGATTGGCTGATTGATCAGGGCACCTGTTGTAAATCATAACTGTTCCAAACAATCACCAGCCGGTGCTTTAGTTAATTGGTAAACAAAATTCATGACACTGTGGAATTGCTTTCACTGGAGAGTTGCGTGTGGGTTCATTTCTAAACGAATGTGTTGTTATGATGTAGGAAAGAATGAGATCCACTTTGGAGAAATGAGCAACTCCATTGAGCCCAAGTGTAATGGGATTACTTGGCTGTTCTTTAGCACAGATAGGGCCCACTCTCCGGTGCTCTCCAGTGATGACCACAGATTTGGGTCCAATAGGAAAGGAGGGAGGGGTTCCCGTAAAGAACAGCGATATTACCATTTTATACCATTGATAGTATAATCATTTTCAGGCTTCAGCACCAAATGTGCTTATTATCCTTAGGAGACGGATGGTAAATCTGAGATTCAGAGAGGCTCCCTGAGATGTCTCAGGTCACAAGCAAGCACATGATAGAATAGGATTTGCCGGGTTTCACAGCACAATCCGGACTCTAGGCTGCGTGTTTTCTTGATTTATATAGTGAGCGGGACTGTGGCAAGCGACACTAATAGGTCTACGCACATGGGGTAAGTTTCCAGAGGAGTGATGGCTTTTCCATTTGTTTGTACACAGTGCTCTGAACGCACCGCAGCCCCAATGGAACAAACACTTCCTCCTCCAGCTTTCCACTTGGCGCCTGTCCTCTGGCCTCGCCCCTGCGCACGCACGGACACATTCTATCAGCCGGTCACCAGGATCGAAACCCGGTCACCTTTATGGCATATTTTTTTTCTCTCTAGTTCCGGTTCCTCCCAAATCTGTGACTTCTCTGATGATGAATAAAGATGGCTTCCTGGGAGGCATGTCCGTCAACACCGGCGAAGTATTTTGCTCGGTCCCCGGCCGTTTGTCTCTGCTCAGTTCAACGTCAAAGTACAAAGTAACTGTGGGGGAAGTTCAGAGACGGCTATCGCCCCCCGAATGCCTCAACGCGTCTCTCCTCGGCGGCGTCCTCAGAAGGTAAAACCCCCAAACCGATTATTATGGGGTGAAGGAAGAGGGCTCTCCCGGAAACCAGCCGGTAGCCGGCCGCAGTTGCCTAGCAACCGGGCGTCCAGAGCGCGGCCCGGCCCCAGCGCTGCGCGTGCGGAGAGCCACGGCCGCCACGTGCTGGGGGACCGCGCGCGCAGACGCCGCCTCCTTGGATCCCGAGCGCTGCCAGCACGCGCAACTTCGCTCTGCCGCGGTCGCCCGCTCTGGGAAGCTCCCTCTGCTCCTGCCCGGTGCGTGGCGCCGGGCTCTTTCCTATTCCCGGGACATTTCGAGGGCATTCTCTAGCCTGAGTGAAACTCAGTACCTACACACACTTATCTAAGAGAGACGTTTCATGGAGCAACCTGCTTTGTACCAGTAATGTGCTGTAATATTTATGTTTTGTTTTAAATTATGGTTGGTGGCCGACTACACTGGTCACTACCCACGAGGGATTGTTCCCTACAGTTTGAAAAATTCCGTGCTAGACTCACGACCTCTTATCTTCAGTAAGAACACCACCAATAATAACAATGGAATAGGAATAGTTATTTCTTGGGGGGCATTCAAGTGCTCCTTAATATTCCATAGATTTCTTGGGGAAAATGGGGGAAGAGACGGCTTTTATCTTCAGATTTAAAGCCTTCCCCCAGAATCTCTGCTAATGCTTGGACGAAGGACACTTTGGTAGTGTCTCTGATATGAAGGTTACACTGTAGGAGATGAACTTTTCAAGTTAGCCTCTTCGGGAAGTTGAAAGTCCCTTTCTTTCCTAAAAGTGGCTGTGTGAACAGTACAAGAGAGGTCAGAGTAACTGGGTTTTTTTCTTGTATTTTTGCCCAGAATTTAACACATACAGGGAAAGTTTGTGGAAGAAGTAAGGGTGTGACTCATGGATTTTTCTTACTTTGAACCCTTTTGCTCAGCTCTCCTGAAGCAAGTCCTTTGAGCCCCAGAGTATGGAAGTTTCTTTCAATCACCCCTGGGCATTGAGCGTTTGTGTATAAAACTTGCTATGAGATTAAGTGAGATAATCAATATACAGTGCTTATCGCATAACTAAACTCCCTAACGTGTTAGTTTAACAGTTACTGCGATTACCATCATCATGTTGGTTTCATATTTCAGTCTTCCTTCCTCTTTTAACCCAACTCCATTTTATAGTGACTCCTGATCCCTTCTTTCCTGGGAAACTCTACCTGTTTCAGCTAGTTAGTACCTTCTCTCTGAACCACCCAGTTCTTTCCCTCTTTTCAGCAAGGTTGTGTCTGCCCAGTTTATGTTCACCTAACTGGTTCCATTACAAGGAAAGAGCTAGTGTGTTGTCAATGCAACTTTTACCTTTTCTGGACCCACAACCTACACCCTAATTATTCCCATCTGGTATCATTTTTTTTCTCACGAGATAAAAAAAGGAAAACGACTCAATTTTTTTTTATGCTCTGTATTGCAGAAATTAAGCAAATCTCAGCAAACTATCAGCAAATAACCAAAAGGAAAGGGGGAAAAATGTGCTAACCTCAAGTTAAAACCTCTTCAAGCTCCACTGGGCTTTAGATTGCTAAGTCTAAACTTTGTTTCAGGAACACTCTGAGGTTAATCAGAATGTTAATTCTTGCAATTTCAGAGCCAAATCGAAAAATGGGGGGAGATCTTTGCGAGAAAGGCTAGAAAAAATCGGTTTGAATTTACCCGCGGGCAGGCGCAAAGCAGCAAATGTCACGTTACTCACCTCCCTGGTGGAAGGTAAGCAAGACGTGTGGCCATTTCACGAAGTGGCTGAGTTTAACTGTTGGCTGAAGGCTGACATTTTACACGTTTCATGATTAACTGGAAATCACTGCGATTGTTGTGCCCTTATGAGTTCGATGTCAAGCGGCTGCGTGAGAGAAGTTCAAAGGTCTTTTTACTTAGAGGGAGCTGGCAATTGCAGAGAAGGCCAAGGGACGTGTGTGAGGGTCCCTAAGCTATGAAGAGTGCTCAGGTCCAGACACTAAAGTAGTGCAGGGGTCGCTTCTGCCATCAGGTGCAGGACACGGTGTATGAAACACCCTCTGTATGAACTCTTGGAAGAGTACTCTGGAAGAGCAATGTATTCTACACCCCTCTCCTTCCCAGGTTCTACCTCTGAATTTTCAGTAGTAGAAAACATATTGTCAGTTTATGAAACTGTCACTGCATTCATGATCCCTATGGTTATTTTAAGACTCATGCCACTCCCAGGGTCCTCTCTCCTGCTGATTACCTGGGACTTATTATTAATGAAATTGGCTTAGTGAAGCCAATGAAGCCTAGCAGAAAACGGGGTTGAGGGTGGTGGTGAGGAAACAAGGAGGGGAGTCACTTATGATCTTCTGTGTAGATTCATCGATTATGAATTAAAGGCCCATAATGATAACAAGCACATTCTAATTTGCTCATCATTTTGGGGTTGGGGATGATATTTATGGTATGTAAGAAACAGGATCTTCTACACAGTTGAGAACAAGAGAATCTGCAGTTAATTTGAGGGATGGTGAAGGGATAGGAAATACAGCCAGATGGTCCTAATGAAGGAAGTTGTAGAATTTTCTCTAGAGTCTAACATGTTGGTCTTGGGTTTTTCTTCTATTTTATGGATTTGATATTATGACACTCCTAGGGGGAATTGGTTTTTGGAGATCTTACAGTATGCAAGCAACAACCATAAAGTCATCACATTCATAGACATCGCACTTTGCCATCCTTAAGGCAGAAAGTTGCCTGGCCCAAACTTATCCTCCAGGGGCAGCAACCACCAAATTTCCTGATCTCACTTATTAGCAGTTTGACACTCAGCCCTGGGGCAGGGGTGGGAGGTTGAGGGGTTGGGGGTGGGATTCTCTTTTTGCCTTTCAGGGAATTGCTAATATCACTGTCCTTATTTTGTAAAAGCAGTCAAAGTAATCTCCATCCAAGAACTGAATTTGGGTGGAGAAGGGACAAAACAGGAAAACTACTGAAATTCCAATATTCGTTTGGCAGTTTTCAGTTTTATGGATCTAGATCACTGTAAGCATCATGCCTGAAGTCTTTTGTTGTTACTATAATGATGATGATTAAAAGTAAATCATGACCCTTAAAAATGTCGTAGCTATGGGATAATTCAACATAGCTCTTTTTCATGTTCTGTAGCTTCCCTTGAACACCTAAGGTTGTGCATTAAAGGATAATAATGCTTTATTTGAAAGGGACTTTCACATATGCCTAAGGATCTCTCAGATGTCCAGGTTTTCTCTAGCTGCTGTGTCATCTTGTGCAGTAGAAAGTCCTTGAGTAGGAAGATGGTGACAGGAACCTCTGAGGAGGAACCTGAAACCTATCAGGGAACTGACATAGAATAAATACCTAATTGCTGGACAGAAACACTCATTTCATATATGTTTTATATCTGTTGTTTAATATATGTACACACATGGAATTATGATTGTATATATTAGTTATTAATAAGAGGGCTTTTTCCCAGTGCAGTTATAGAAAGATACAAAAGATAATACAGCGGCTAGGAATATTTTCAAATTTTATTTAAAGCAACTGTAACAGGTGCTTTTAAAAGGGGGTGGGAAATCTGGCTCCAATATCCAGCCAACTATCTAGGCCCAATTGTAAGGTGGTTCCTGAAAATACCTGCCCATCTATCGCTTAAGAGAAAGCATGGGGTGTAGGAAGCCGGAAGCTATTCCCGGGATGTCTAGCTAGGACTTGGCTAAAAGGATCATCAGAGAGAGGCTGGAAAGAGCAGCAGGAGCAAAGTTTCTTCCACCAACTTTATGGCCAGAGAGTCATTTTTATTTGGGCATCAGTCTCACCTTTGCTTTTGCCCCCAACAGCTGGTCTCTTCTGTAAATAACAACAGTTGGCCAGGAAGGATCTCTTGTCCTGGGATGACTAGGGACTAGGTGCTGATTATTACCTCTGCTGCTGTCTTTTCAGGAGAAGCTGTTCACTTAGCTCGGGATTTTGGGTATATTTGTGAAACGGAGTTTCCTGCTAAAGCTGTTTCTGAGTATTTGAACCGGCAGCACACCGACCCCAGTGACCTGCATTCCCGAAAGAATATGCTGCTGGCTACCAAGTGAGTGTCCCAGACCCTCAGCCCTCCTTCCCCCTCTGACTCCCACCCTGCTGTCACCTCCTCACCTCCTCACCTTACTTGGGGAGGCTGTGTAGGGGAGTGGCGATGTAGACCTCATGAATGGAGCAGGGAAGCGGCTCAGCGGTAGAAGCAGCTTCAGCAGCATATGAATTGCTGGCTGGGAACTCTCCGGTCCACCCAGCTGCCCTTCTCTCTCTCCTCCCTCCTCCCCACCCAGGTCGATTTTGGGTGTTCGTCTTGGTCTCCTCTATTACCGAGTTTGTGTTGGAGGGGCGGAGAATGGCTTTATTAATATAAATCCAGGCTTTTGACAGTTCTTATCCCCAACCCTGGGGACACCAGGCAGACTTTTTCAGGGTTGGTCCTTGTTCGCATTCTTCTCTGGATCCCTCGTGCACATTTCAGCCAGCTTTTCCCTCTCACTGTCCTACGCAGGATCGCTGGCGGTGTCTGTAAGTCACCCACGTGTACCCATCTCTACCTGCAGCTCTAATTACTCTCTTTCCAACGTTGCTGTTTGGCATCTTCTGCAGACACAAAATTTACTACAACTCCAGAGGGGAAAATAGTAAATCTCTGGCTAAATTTAGGTCTAGAGCTCATTTGAACTTTTGCAGTGGGTTTTCTATTTATTTGATTTACTCCTGTCTTTGGCTTCGGTGTCATATTGTTGGTGTTTTATGGCCAGCTCAGGCCTGCAGTGGGCGTCGCTGCGTGCACCCGCACGTTTCTCTCTCCCAGGCTCGGCCCAAACAGCAGCCGCTCATTTATTTAGTGCTGGAGGACGTGGTTTGTTCCGTTGACAGCGTAATTTAAAGAAATATATGGAAGGCTGAAAAATCATTTGCTCAAATTTGTCCAGATGTTTTTGAGACGTGATTGGAATTTGATTGCCCCTTTCCGCAGGGTCAAAAAATATTAATGTCCCAGAACTTTAATTGCTTACAGACCCTGCTATGGGCTTTGAAGATTTAGAATGTTTGACTCCAAGCATTTGTTCTCCCCAGTTCAGAATTTCCTTTTTGGCACTTTGGTAATGAGTACAAACTTAAGGAAAGACCTTAACCATCTCTTCCAATGATCAAAACCTGGCACCCATCCTCTTTTTGGAAAGTTTTCTTCTGATGCACCAACTAGCAATATAGTAGATCTATTGCCCTTCTGCCCCCATTGGTGGGGGAGCTGTCGGTGCTTCATGAAAGAGTAAATGTACTTTGGGGAAAAAAAATAAAACTAAAGTGTATAAATCAGGTAATAGAATTTCCCTAAGGAACGCTTAGGCAAAACCCCCACACCATCACCTCTTGAAATCCTATAACTTCACTTAGGACACCACTTAACCTGGGGTGAATATCAGAATCATCTGGGGAGCTTTTCCAAGATACTTATATGTGGACCTAGCCCCAAGCTCCCTGAGTTGGAATCATGGGGGCAGAGGCATTGGATAAGTGCATTTGAGCCCTGCAGGTGATTCTGAGTTACCCTTGGCCCAAGAGCTGCCCTATTTAGATAGATAGAACCTTTACTTATCTTTTCCTGGCTGTAAGGATGTAGGTGTGCATTTCAAGTGGAGAAACCAGTAGAGGGGACAGTAGAGAGAGGATGTCTGTTAAGATTCTCTGCCCACCTTAAAACCAAAACCCTTTCACCTGCTGCAGGTGGGGGATGGAGGGAGGTATTCTCCGTCTTGTTCAGCCATTACTCTTCCTGGGGGTAGTAATCCACCTGACAAGGGATGCCACAGGGTCACTCATATGGGCCTCTAGGTACCAGCCTTGTTTACCTGTTGTCCAGGTCCCACGTGTCCCCAGATGTCTGGCTGTGAAGGGGGTGGAGGTGTTGGGACTGGAATTCTGCGTTTTTTCTTTCTCACTCCCACCCCCATCTACCCCCACTTCCAACAGTGGAAGCACAGTGACAGGAGATGCCTGCCAGTCTGTGAAAGGCTATGGCCTTTGGGATGTCATTCCTCTGACTGGTACAGAGCCAAGCCATTGGCCCTTCCGGGCTAAAACCCTCCTATATTAACCCTCTTGTCCACCTCCTATATTAAAAATTTCTCAGATAAGCTCAATTCGTAGTTAGGCACGCAGGATTTCTAAGGCTGAGAGATTCTTCTAAATTGTAGCTGCCTTGAGGAAATAAAAACCTTCAGCAAATAAAAATCTACCCTCCCCAGTGTCTTAACCATCTACCTGTAGATGGTTAAGGTTTTGTTTTTTGTTTTTTTAAACAATGTAGGAATCCTTTTATATTGACAACGATCCTGTTGTACAATGATTTTCAGTAGCCTGTGTTTAAAAGAAAGGGGAAAAAGGGGAAAAAGGAAAACATACCTTCCTTCCCAAATACTGCAGGTACACAGATTTTTGCTTTAAATCGAATCAGCATTCTCTCCTGGAATAAACAGTTGCTTGCCCTGGGCCATGCAAGTCTTAGGCAATCTGCTTTTGTGGCAGGGACAGGCTTGTGGCTTAGGGGCCTAAATCTTTCAGGGCTTTTTGAAGCTGATCACCAAGAGAGGCAGAGAAGAGAAGGGGGAAGGGGTTTTCGCAAAAACTGCCAGGTAAAAGCCAAAAATTACTGAATATTCAAAACCAAATGCTAAAGCCTAGTGGATTTCCCAGGCAGACTTTAAGCAGTCCTGGAATGGTGGGGGAAAGATTGGATTTGAGAAAAAAGGCAAGGATTTGGGATAGAAGGGGTGCATAACTCCCTCCCCCCTCCTCACTTTCCTTCTAGGCCCAGCTGCTCCAAAAGGGAGAACCCTGGGAAGGGAAACAGAGCGGAATCGTCCACATTAGCCTCGCTCTCCGGCTCTATGGTGACCGGGTGCCTCTGGCCTTGTGTGAGCGTCTCCTTTCTAATGACAATGACAATGACACCAAGAGTGATTTTTTTTTTATTTTTTTATTTTTATTCCTCTCCTACCTCTTCGCAGGCAACTCTGTAAAGAATTTACGGATCTGCTGGCACAGGACCGGACGCCGATCGGCAACAGCAGGCCTAGCCCCATCCTGGAGCCTGGGATTCAGAGCTGCCTCACCCACTTCAGCCTCATCACACACGGCTTCGGCGCCCCCGCCATTTGCGCCGCGCTTACGGCCCTGCAGAACTATCTCACCGAGGCGCTCAAAGGCATGGACAAGATGTTCTTGAACAACACCACCACTAACAGGCACACGTCTGGGGAAGGCCCAGGTAGTAAAACTGGCGACAAGGAGGAGAAACACAGGAAATGAAAAATTAAAAAAAAAGAAAAATGTTTTAAATACAAAAGAAAAACAAAAAATTTAATTTTAG
The DNA here is from genome assembly GCA_004023965.1 of Spilogale gracilis. Lineage (NCBI taxonomy): Eukaryota > Metazoa > Chordata > Mammalia > Carnivora > Mephitidae > Spilogale > Spilogale gracilis. The sequence continues at coordinate 52,634 of PITA01010496.1, forward strand.
CTTTAAAATGTTGGATTGGCTTTGGAAGAATTATATTAGGTAGAATACACATACAATCAAATTTTTAAAAAAGAGCTAAATAACTTTAAAAAAAACCTGAGGCGTACATCGGAGCAACAATATCGGTTCTCAGTGTCTATTTCAAGATACATTTGGAGACAAACATCCGGATTTTCCACTTCGGTTCTTTCGAGCTTAGTAATACTGATAATAAAAGAAAACCATGATTTTCCCCCTTTGGAAAATAAACATAAGACTAAACATGAGAAAACGCTAACTTATTGGAAGAAAATCGGAGAAACGCTGGTGTCAGTGCTTTGAGAGTTGGTTGACTGAGACGCATGAACTTTTTAATTTTTAATATTTTTTTAGGAAACTCTCTCGGAGTCCCCGCCCTTCCACCTAACCTCATCCCTCTCCCAGCCACCCTTTTCTACATTGCCCTCCCTTCCTCAAGCTGTCACGGGAATTTTCTGGGATGAAAATGAATGTGGTTAGCCCCTTTGCGTTGTGTTTCAGTCCTCTCAGTACCCTCAGCCCCCGCCCCACCCTGCATTCTTAACTCACTGGCGCCCAGCTCCCTGGCCGGGCCAATTGGCACTCTCGGGAGGGTGATGGCAGGCAGGGGGAGGGAGGCTCCCGGTGGTGCCGGCGGAGGGGGGGGGCTGCCTCTGGGGCCAACCGGCCCAGCAGAAGCTCTTGCAGTTGAGGAAAATCCAGATCAATAAGTTGATTCAGATTCATCACCAGTTCCTTTCAGAAATGTTACTAATTCCCAGCCTTGCCAGCATCTTCATACAGAGAATCTTATATTTGTTATATTTGTGTCATCTACCAATTTTAACAACAATAGTAAAAAAAAAAGCACAATATGAATACGTTGATTAGTATGTAATTCCTTCGGAGGGGTATGTACCATTTCATTCTCTTCTGTTTTCCAAAGCTTTGCCCGCATGGTTTATGAGCTTCTTCAAAGAGGACTTGGGCTTCCTACACAATCTATAAGGTACAGAGAAAAAAAAATCCGATCCCTTTTTAATCAAAGACTGTGTGTCAGAATTCTGCAGGTGCACTTCTTTAAAGAAGCTCAAAGGGAATAATTTAGAAAGTGGCCAATAAGAGACTGAAGCAGCTTTGAGTCTAGTTGCTAACAGATACCTTTTCAACATGGAATTTCAGGGGAGGGGGAGCTGACAAATGAATTTTAGAGAAGAGTAAGGGTTCTTGGAGCCCAATATTTTAGCAATATTGCCTTGCCTTTGGAATAGATTCCATTTCCTTGGGCTCTTTGGTGATTGCTGTTTTAGCGGGGAAAGAAGCAGCTTTATGAGCGGTTGTAGGGAGGATGTGGTACAGCTCCCGCATTTCAGCAACAATTGCTTTCTTACAAGATGCTTTATGAATGAGACACTCCCCTTTCCCAGACGTGCACTTCTTTTGGCATATAGTGGCAAAATAATGAATGCAAAGTGAAAGGAGATGTATTTCAGCTTTGAATTTTACCGTCTGTATACACTGAGACTATTCCCAGTGGGTAAAGTTTCCTGCATTTAATGTCTCTCATTCTGGCAGCCCTGCACCTTTCCTGGGCTGCTTCTGAGCATAATCACGAAATAAGATCTGGAACCCATTGTCCCCAGCCTCCTCAGAGCAGTGGGGAAATCCACCCCCAGTGGTCTCTAAACTTAGTGTTGATACATGCGCCTTTTTATACAAACTAGACCTTAGGACCTTTGCAACATCCCTGAAAGATAAAGATCCATATATCTGTTCTGCAGGATTTACACTTAGGATCCACTGGGACTCTCAGTCCTGCCTCCCCCATGGGCTTTGGCTTTGGGGGGAGACTGGAGGACTGGGGTTTAGGCACCTGCTGAGAGCTTTGCGCTGACACTTTTATGGGGGAGGGAGTTAGGGAGCTAGTTTCGGGTCACCAGGAAGATCCAAGCAAAGGTTTGTGTCACACCCCAGCCCATCTACCACTAGCTCCTTTGGGGACTTCTCAGGCTCAGCCCTAGACGAGGTGAAATACAAAGGCTGGGAACTAAACCTTACGGAGAGTGTAGACACTCCATCTCTCCCCAGCTCAGAAGCCTGCGCCTTTGTCAGAGGGCTTGGCCGCTTGCATTGTTTGTATTCTGATTGCAAAAGGCCAGGAGAAACCACACTGAAAACCGTCGTCTCCTTTCCTTGCAGGGCAACGCGCCCCACGCGTGTGACGTGCGAGAGACGCGATGGACGCGCCTTGCTCTTTCTGTGCAGGTCCTGAGAGCGTGTGGGCCACTCGAGCCCAGTCGTGTTGAGGACATAGAATCAGCCGCTGCAGGGGCCTCGGGCCGAGCGGGCCCTTTTCGCTCTCGGTCTCACCCTAAGGGCTAAGGCGACCGAGAAAGCCCCAATCTCCAGTAGGTAATGGGGCGGCGCCACGCGGGCTGCAGGCGGGGAGGGGTCTCAGCGCTGCCTATGCCCTTTGCTACCAGCGGCCGCTCCCGGCGCCTGCTCCCAGAGGGCAAGTGGCCTAGAAAGGTCCGGGTAATCGGAAGTTCCCCAGCCTTTGGCAGGGCGAAAACTCTCCGCTCCTAAAGGCGGGTGATGGGGTACGAATTGTCCTATTTGGCTATGCAGGCTCTCTTCATCGTCCTTCGCCCTCATTCGGGTGTTCCTCCCGCGCCCCCGTAAGATAGAACCCCTTCAGCGTCTTCTCCGGGCCACCCCCCACCCCGCGTGGAGAGAGAGCCCACTGCCTCCCCCCTCCTTCACTTCTCCTTTTATGTACGACCCCCACCCCCTTTGCTTTCGTTAGCCAGGCCCGCTTCGTTTATCTGATAATTGAGTTATTAAAAGATTTGGTTTCCTTGGGCCCATAAATCAATAAACAGTAGGATTAACACAAGAGTTTGCCTTTTAAGTCAAGGGAAACGTTTAAAACAAGTCCTTTTGAGTTTTGTTTTCAAACCAAACAGGTGAGTTGCAGCTCTTCCTCCACTCCGCAGTTTGTAGACATTTTATCCATGCCGCGTGCCCCCTCCCGAATTCTCAGTCCCAAATGAAAAAGCTAAAGATAGAAGAAAAAAAAGAGTCAGAATGTGGCAGCGCTGCCTTCACACTTTCCACTTTCCTAGTCCTTTTGGAGGTTCCAAAGGTCTCCTGACCGTTCTCTGTCCAACCCTGCCTCCTCCTACAGGTATCATGGGTCTCAGGGGAGAGGGGAAAAAAAAAGACAAGAGAGAGGAGACTCTGTGGGAGAAGCTTCCACCACCAAAATGATCTTTAATTTCTCCCCAAAACTGGGAAAGTAATTTTCTCTCACCACCTCCAGCACAAAAATTATCTTGCATTTTCTTTCCTTCTCTCTGGCTCCACATCCTTAGATTTCTCCACCCCCACATAAAGAACCCAAAAGGCTTTCAAAGACCTGGCTGTTTTATTTTCTTTGGCCAAGGAAACCACTTTCTCTCAAGCAATTATTTCATATCCTATGAAAATTTTGGTTAAATGGAAAACCTGAAGTCCCAGACTTATCTACACACTGTTCCTCTGGTACAAAGCTTTACTTAAAAGGGCAACTCCTTCCTACTTAGAGTGTTTATGAGAATTTGTCATCACATCTGATATCCTGTATGCATGATACATTATGTGGAAAGGAAATAATAACCTTAAACCATCTGATGTTGCCTCAAGAGCCCAAATAGTGTTTCCCCTCCTGTGCGAATATATGTTAAATGATTGGGCTTAAAAAGAGAAAGAAAGAAAGGAAGGAAGGAAGGAAGGAAGGAAGGAAGGAAGGAAGGAAGGAAGGAAGAAGAGTAAGAAGAAATATCAGAATATCAAAATTCATTTTTGTTTTCTTTCAAAAAGTGGAATGAACACTATTCTTTAAATGCCAAAATTGACTCCACTGTTGAGTTGGTCTCTAATTCACTGACATTGCTTTTGCCACACAATCGAGAAATATCAATCTATTGACTCTTCTGAAGAAGAGTTCTGGAGGGTATCCATGTTAAGTTTGTATATATTTATTTATGCTTAATTTAATGGGAATGTGTAAATATGGCAAGTAGTTTGGGATTATTTATCTGTGAATCTATACCTCTGTGAATGGGTGGTTAAAAAGAAAAAACAAGGAAAAAAAAAAAAAACGCTTGACCCTAGGTAGAATCCTATCTCAATTTTTCTGTTCTTTATAGACAAGCTGTTATGGTAAATGGGTAGAAATTGGTTTATTGTCCAGTGTTGATCTGATTTACACAAATAAAAAGACTGTTGTGTTTTTGTTGTGTTTTCATCTTCAGTTTCTTGAATATGGATATTGTATAATTCTACAGACAGAAAAAAATATAGCCAAGCACTTTTTCCTTTTTGTCCCCACTCACTAAAACACAGGCAATATTTTCATTACAGCATAAATACAATAGATTTTGCTTCTTAGAAGAACAGACACTTTTGTTTTCACTAGGAGGTGTTTTTTATTTTCTTAATTTCAAGTTGACACTTTTCTCTCTTATTTCTAACTAGATTTGTAATAAAAGCTCATGTTAACTGCATCTCTTGGCTTATTTTTGCCCTTTAAAAAAATGAAGTATCAAATTTACTTCCCAAGTAACTAAAAGACTCTGTGTCCCAGTAACTAAAGGGCTCTGGGTCCAAATGGAAGACGATGCTCCACTCCCACTGCTAATGGGATCACATTCTGGCATGGTGTTCCTTGGAGGAAATGGTGCAGGAGATGCCCACAGGGCCAGGTATGGGCTCCTGCACCCTACACCTGGGAATCTGGAGGAGTTAACTGGCTTATTTCAGGATTGAACCCAACCCTGACCTCACCAGCTGTGCAGGGTCCTCCATAAACAAATGAGGAACAGTTCCTTTGACCCAGAGAAGGAAAAAGACATAGTTGTCTTAGGAGGTTGGTTCTTACCTTAGGCTCAGAGGCTGCCTAGAGAAGCCAGAGCTTTTCTCATTTGGGTTAATGGGCTGCAGCCCAGTCCTAATGGGCTGCAGTGATCAAACATCTTCTCAATCTGTATTTCATCCCAAGGCTTGGGTGTCTTCCCTGAGGCAAGGAAAGTAAAGTCATCCAAGATGTTACACAGTTTGGACAAGTCGCTGTTTCTCTGTGGACCTCAAGGTTTTTTATCTGTAAAACGTGGGCCTCCTAGGGTCCTTTCCAACATTGAAATATTGCCTGGTTTAATTATAAAAAGCAGAAACAGTAACATGTATATACATTTAAGGATAACCAGCAAAGTTGAATCTTAATAATTCCAGATTATGAGACACTTAACATGTAGTTGGTGCTCTGTTAATTAATAATATACCTCCCATATTAATTTTCTGTTTTTCAGGTGAATCATTCCCAGTCGGACTTCCCTATAGGGAAAGACAGAAGGGACAATGGAATCTGCTTTATGTGAGAGCTTCCACTTTGGCTTCCTTATTAACTAAAGAAAGGGGGGTGGAGGGTATCATGGCTAGAACTACAAGTGACTAAATCATAAAACTCCACCAAAAGTAAGGGAAGTAGGAGGAAAGGAAGAATTGTAAGGGAAATGTGATTAAGAGGGCATGCAATCCATTTACCTATAATGAATATAGGTATATGTATTTGTCTCTGGCTCAACTGTATTATAGAGTTCCCTTTTCATTTGCTTTTTGGAGAGTGAGGACTTGGTTACCACTGGGATTATACAAAAGGAGTGGTTAGTAATTTCCATCTCCTATGGCAAATTCTACAGAAGTGTCAGCTCCAACTCTCCTGAACAGACCTGTCATCTATTATCCCATAGGTACATTCCAGACCACCCCCCTTCTCACTACCATTGGACAAGGAGAGTATCTGAGACAATCCCCTTTACTAGGTAAAGCCCAGGATCCTGGGGGTCCCAAATGTGAGAAAAGAACTAGCAGAAGACATGGAAGGAAGAACTAGAAAGAGAAGGAAAGGGGCAGGAAGCCGGAGACAGACTTGCCTAACAAAATAGGCCTTGTCACAGCTCTCCAGTCCCTTTGTTACTGTCTTACCAGCCTGTGGAAGGAGTAAGGAAAGCCACAGCTGGAACCGCTAGGCTGAGGACCCTGACCACAAACCCTGCACAGGGAGCCTAGGTAACCCTGGAGGAAGTGTTACTGTCTCCCCTGGCTGCCAGGAGGCAACCAACCAGGTTGAGCAGCTTATAGTGTCCTCTTAAGCCCGCCTGCCCCGCCGGTATTAGCGGCTTAAGGGCCCTGATTAAAAATAATGCCAGGAGGAAGACTTGATTATTTTTTTATGAGGCCACATTCTTTTTCTTCGTTTGCAAATAAGAGCCCCCATGGGGTCCTTCCCCTAAAACTAAAAGAACCTAAAGCTAAAAGCCCCTAGAGATGTGCTGGCCAGAAGGGATGTGTCTCTTCCTGAGGGCGATCAGGACTCCCGACAGCAAGCTGCCTTCCAAGCCTGGACTTGGAAAGGGCGGTTGTCTGTCAGGTAGAAGCCTCGGAAATGAAACGCGCAGCTCGCAAGTCCATTAATTTTAGCTTCCCATTAATCTATTTATAAGTGAGCCAGCGCTGGCTCTATAAATACAGTCCTATAAAATTGAATTCCTTCCCATAAATCTTCTAAGTTGTTTATTTACATGTATTCCCCCGCCTTCTAACGAGCCTCCTTTAAATCTGGGGAAGACTTGGGCGGACTAGACCCGGGGATGGGGCGTGCTCTCCCCTCCCTAGCTTCTCGGTTGGAATCCTAAACTGGGTAAGGAGGCAGAGGGAGAGGGAGAGGGGGGTGGGTGGAAAAAGAGGGCGAAAACTCATTTTTCCTTCTTGACTTTGTTTCCTTGTTTCTATCCCAAACTCACGCTCTCCATATTTCCCATCACAAGCTCTACGTTGATTTATATCGTCATAAACAGCATTCGTGGGACTATAGCTTCTCTCATAGCTCGGGGTGAGCTCCTTTTTCACATCCCTAGCAGCCACTACTTTTAAGTCAGGGCTCATAAATAAACCCGTCGCTTCTTTAGGATGAGGTCAGTCAAACGTCTCCCGGGGTCCAGTTTCTTGCTTGGATCCCGATTCCTTGCCCTCCCTCAGGTCACCAGTTGGCACACTCCCACCGCCCTTCCCGCACGTTTCTAGAACGCAGCCGCGGGCAGCAGCGTTCACCCCACGCAGCAGACCCGCGACACGGCCACCCAGACAAGGTGTCTGCGTGCGCACGCACGTAGCACGCGTGCGCCGCCCTGCCTCCGCGGAGCCCACGCATACCGCGCCGCTGCCAGAGTCTAGGCACGCTCTCCCGGTTGCAGAGCCGGGTGTCGAGAATCGCGCACGCGCAGACACAGGTGCTGCCGCGGCCGGGGGCGCAACTCCTGCCCTCGCTACTGCCCGGGACGCGGCGCGCACTTGCAGGCGTTTTTGCTGTGCGCCTTCCGGATTGAGGCTCTGTCCGAGTTTACAAAAAACGGCTGTAGTGTGGGCTGTGTGTGTGAGCAGTTTTGTCACACAAGCTCAATTCGTGCCACACAGGTCACAAGCTAGCATGGTCGGGCCAGGATATTTTTGCCCACTTGTTCCAAACTTTGTTGGTTCTGCCCACGTTGCTTCTTTCCGCTTTTTCTCTTCTCTCGGAAGGTCTGCCGCCTTCTGGAACTGACTCAAGCAGAGAGGCGTCCAGACCCAAGGCAGGGTCCCACCTGCTGCTGGGAGAGGCCTCTGCATAAAAATGCTTTTTTTAAAAAATTAAAAAGCAGTACAATAGCCAATGGACTTAGCAAAGCGTGACTTGCCCAGACCGCAAGGAGGGCAACTCTGGCAGTCATCTGTAACTCACCCACCAGTTAACGTCCTGGACGTGCCTGTCAGTGGAGATATTAGTCAACGTTTCTAGGATGTGACTGGGCTGTCTAATGTCATTAGCCAATGCACTTAACCGAAAGACGGGTATGGGCATAGCATACATGCGAAATTTTGGGGAGATCAGAGTCCGCCCTCTGTGACAAATGTCCCTTCCTGTACGGACCTTTATCAAATGACCAGAGAAAAGAAGCTGGCACAAGAACAGTGGGGTATGGGGACATGGGAAAGGGAGCTTCCTTGGGACTGAGACTGGGCATACTAGTCTTTTCTGGCGCCGAAACTTGAGCCAGGTTAGGCCTGTACTACGGAAGACAGAAGTGAAGGAGGATCGAGTCAACCCAATGAGGTCTAGCGTTTACAGTGTGAACCACTGGGTCCTGAGCCGCTAGAACCTGGCATCTGGATGCGCAATTAGAGGCTGGGTAGCTTTGGAACACCTGATTACAGAAGGGCCCTTGGCTGTTCAAGTGGGAAAAGTGAGTGCGACATCATCTGACTTTCTAAGGAAATAGGATTTTAAACAACTACACAGCAGTGGTTTTTACTGTTGAAATGTGGACCCTTCTAGGTTGGGAAAGGGGTTGGAGGGGTTGTACAAAATGGCTGGGGAAATCACAGTCAAGACAAAGATAATATAAAACCAAACCAAACCCCAGTGTCCTATCAGCTCTCACAAAAGAAAAAGGAAAAGAGAGAAGAAGGTGTCAGCACTAACTTTGAGATCAACATATTAATCTTGGAGCAGGATGAATTTTGTGCATATGTTATCCTCCTTTATAAATCATTCTACCAGGAAACTAAGTGAGAGACTCCCCCCCTCCCCCGCGGAAGACATTGTAGTTAGGGCTATACACACACACACACACACACACACACTTCACAATATAGGAAGTCCCCAAAATTTGGAGTAAACAAAAAGTCACAGTGAAACAGTTACCAGTGTGAATTTTCTTTGCCATGAGAGTCCCATGTGTTGGAAAGATTTTTTTTTTTTCCATATCTTATGTTTTAGGGCTCTTGTTTTCAAGACCAAATTCTTTTGGCCAGAGATTCCTAAAGATAGGAAGCTTCTAAGGGTTGAAGTAGAACCACACTTTGCTCTTTTTAATGTGTTGTTTCACACACTTTCCCTTTTGCTGTCTTTAAGAAGCAGGGGGCACACGCATGAGCCCTACCAACAAAATGGGCCCACTGAGTGATTTATTCACTTTTATGTTCAATCTATATATTCTTTTCTTTTTCAAAAAATAAGGGTCATTCAAGACAATGGGGCCAAATAATCCAAAGAAGGATCTAGCTGATCTGGGTCCCTGTGACCTTTTACCCTTCCTTTAATTCTCAACAGTGAACATCTGTGTTTGGTGGCCAATGCCTGAAAGTAATAAAGACAATTAGAACATTTTATTTTTTCTTGGAGGAGAGGGGTTTGGTTGCCAGTGTGGAGAGGTAAAAACTTTGTCTATGACACTATTTTGCAGGATGAAACTAGAGGAATACCAGCTATTAGGTCTGTTGCTTGATAAGACTTAAGGAATTGAGCATAGTAATTATGTACACTGAAGTTACTGGTAATTCATATTGCCCCTTTGCTTATTAGCCTGTGTAAAATTTTTGAAAAACAATCCTATCATTTGTCAACTCTACCACAAAAAGAAAATAATGTCCACCTCTCTCCAGTCTTGTTCTGAGTTTCCTCAGAATTGTGAAGACTGTGAAATTAGGTTCCTGAATACATGCTCCCTCTCCCACCACTTTGGTCAAGGCTCTTCTCTCTCTTCCACCAGAAAACAAACTATCATTAAGCCAAAGCCAAACAATTTGACATGTTAATTGACTGAAAAGTAATTTAGCTTTTGGTGTGTAAAACTGTGAAATCCACCAATCTTGAGGCCATTTGAAAGGGTCAAAGTTCTGAAAGAATAAGATATTCTAGGGAAAATCAATTAGAGAAGTTTATCTCCCAAACAGATGTCAGGGGTGAAAGAAGATGTTTTCTTAGTATGCGTTGTCCTCTTGGCACTCTGCTGTGGGTTTTTGATGATGCAAAGTGGTTTCTTGTGAAGGACATATGAATGTCCTCATATGAATAAGTAAACCTGTTATATGTCCATGTATGAAACTACATAGCTATTTTTTAAAGATTTATTTATTTATTTTGAGAGAGAGAGTGTGAGCTGGGTTGGGTAGGGGGTGGTGAGGAAAGGGGACAGAGGGAGAGAATCTTTCAAGCAGACTATACTGAGCAAGGTCCCCAGTGTGGGACTTGATCCAACAATCCATGAGATCATGACTTGAGAGGAACCCAGGAGTCAGATGCTCAACGGACTAAGCCACTACATAACAATTTAAAACTCTTCGGTGGGGACACCTGGGTGGCTCAGTCGTTAAGTGTCTGCCTTCAGCTCAGGTCACAATCCCGGAGTCCTGGGATCGAGCCCCGCATCTGGCTCCCTGCTTGGCAGGAAGCCTGCTTCTCCCTCTCTCACCCCTCCTGCTTGTGTTCCCTCTCTCTGTCAAATAAATAAATAAAATATTTTAAAAAATAAAAAATAAAACTCTTCAGTGAAGTTAAAGTTGAAAAATGACTATGTTATAGACTATATTATATATGGACTACTATATATTGTATGTAATATATATATGTCCTGGAATCACAGTTGCAGTGAAAATTTTTTATTCTTCTTTTAAGATTTTATTTATTTGAAGAGAAAGAGTAGACCCAGAGAAAGAGAGAACAAGCGGGCAGAGGGAGAAGGAGTAGTAGGCTCCCCGCTGTGCAAGGAGCCTGATATGGGACTCGATCCCAAGACCCTGGGATCATGACCTGACCTGAAGGCAAACGCTTAACCAACTGAACCACCCAAGTACCTCTTCAGTGAAACTTTTTTTTTTTAAGATTTTATTTATTTATTTGACAGAGAGAGAGACACAGCAAGAGAGGGAACACAAGCAGAGTGAGTGAGAGAGAGAGAAGCAGGCTTCCCCACCGAGCAGGGCTCCATGCCAGGACCCTGGGATCACGACCTGAGCCGAAGGCAGACACTTAAGGACCGAGCCACCCAAGTCCTCTGCAGTGAAGCTTTTTTAAATGAAGGTCATTTGGAACCATTTTTAGTGTTCTCAATTTGTAGAAGGTATGTGTTTAAGAACCAGAGCATGAAACTTTAAAATAAGGCTAGAGTTTTCCTGTCCACTGGACACTGGAAGGCTTCTGTGCATGTCATCATTCTAATGCTCACACAGAAACATGAGTTTGTAGTTGAATTTTTCTACATTTAATCACATATGTGCATAGGCACACAGAGAAGACTGCTTTCATTCACCATTTCTCCTTGATGTTAAACACGTGTTGGGAATTTTGGAACTCTGACGACTCCAGATCATATATTTGACTTTGTTCTTGCACATGCAGTTTAGAAACCTACAAGGTGATAACTAAGTTATTCTCTCTCTCTCTCTCTCTCTCTTTGCTGTTAATAACTCTGTCCTTCCTTTTCTCTCCCCCACTGGTTTCACTCCTCCCCAGCATTCTGTCAAGCAATAGGCTATAAAATAGTTATCCAGACCAGCAGCCAGGCAACTGCCGGTTGGGAGTAATTTCTGCCCCAAGCATTTAGCCCAGGGCAAAGCAAGCGTGCTCTCTAACTGATCAACCTGGATATTTCATTATTCATTAATTTACTGTTTAACCAAATCCCACTCATTATCAGAGGCAACGCTTGGCAGAGCCCAGCGAACAGTAGCAGTTGGTGTCAGGCGTGGAGAATTGGCCCATTTGATCCTGGGCTGTTTTATTATTCAACACCACTGACTGAGAAAAAGGTCCATGAATAATAAAGAGCCAAAGCGTGTTTGAACTGAGAAGCATGACACAGCCTTACAAAACAGCAGTTAGAAAATTAAAGGCAAGGTGGCCCAGACTTTGCATTTTTTATCTTGGCTGTGGGCACAGACATTTATATCCCTACATTGTTTTCAGTGATTTTTTTTTTTTTTAAGTCCTTAAGACAGAGGCATTTGCTTCAGTCAGTCTCACTGTTTCAAAACAGACCATTGAAGAACTCAGGAGCAAACCTACACAGCAAGAAACAAACATGCCTCCAGATGGGAACTTGAAAATGTCATTTCTAACCTTATAATCAGTTGGGGCCCTTGTGGCCCTACCCAGCTATGGAAGATTTGGGTGATTTTAATTTTCCTTTGGACCTGCCGTGATTCATACCCTGGTTTAGTTTAATAATATAATTCATGATGCTCATCAAACACATGTTAACTTCCTTTTCTGTCCAACTGGTTCCTTGATAAGGCTTTGGGTCCATGAGCCCCTGGCCACAAAGGTCACATAGCTAAGGTTTTGGGATCTTGTAGGTAATATCTAAAATCTCATTAGCATGAGAGAAGGGCCTATGAAATATATAGTGATGAAGGGAGGAGTTTATGCTCCCTCAGAAGTGCTTCTATTGAGTTTACAGCCGTAGTGGTCATGAATTCTTTCAGGCTCTGTTAGGTGGGTAAATGCACAGGTGATATGCACGTACTTGTTGGATCGATTGGTGGTGGTCGGCTGGAAAGTATGATCGCCTTTTGCGTTACCTGTCCTGTCATTCCACTCATAGCCTTCGTACTCATTGATTAACAGTCTTTGAATAAGCATGAGGAGACCTAAAACAGTAATAATAATAGTGCCTTTTGTATGTTGCCTTTTATCACCTAACAGCCCCTTCACTTTATCCACACCCAGCCAGACTTATGCAGAGAAATAGGGCACAGGGGCAGTGGCTCTTCACTTAGATGAGTAGTAGCTGTGTAGGAAAAAGTTTCTTGCAACCAAAAAAGTCCATTCTGGTTGCCTACACTCATCAAAGTAATAGATATATAAATACACATACATATTACATATATAACACATGTAATATGTATCTATATACATATATAATATATAATATATACATATATGTAATATGTGTATCTAGCTAGCTAGCTAGCTATATACATACATGTATATAATCTTCCAAGAGTTTTCATAACCAGGTCAGGATAGAACTGCCTTGGTGCTAAGATACTTAGAGTAACACACGAAAGATGTGTCATCCAGAGATGTTGACGGTGGGTCAAACTTTGAATTATTATTATTTTTTTAATGTTCAAATCAGTAAACAAAGGTTGAAAACACTAGAGGGAGACTTGGGCTTTTCTTTCCTCAGGATATTCTCTTGCCTGCCTTGGGTGCATTTGGGAGCTGCTGTTAATATGTTAAATTTAATGTAGGACAGGAGGGTAGCATGGAAAAGGTTCTTCTACCACCATCAACCTCAATACTTTGTTTTACAGATGCTTAGAGAATGGCTCATCCAACCTTATGTGTGTAGCTCCTGTAGAACCACAAGTAGTTCCAAAGTGCTTTTTCTTCTGTAGAAGGTCTCTGACTTTGGTGTGTATGTATGTATGTATAAATGTATGTATGTTTGTATGTATTTATACGATCTTATTTATTTATCTGACAGAGAGAAAAACAGTGAGAGAGGAAACACAAGCAGGGGGAGTGGGAGAGGGAGAAGCTGGCTTCCCTGATGAACAAGGAGCAAGACACGGGGCTCGATCCCAGGACCCTGGGATCATGACCTGAGCCAAAGGCAGACATTTAATGACTGAGCCGCCCAGGCACCCCGGGCTTTGGTTTTTATTCCTGATAAGAATTGTATTTTTTTCCTACATATATTTTAGTAGATTTGAAGAAGAGGCTTCAAAAAAAATTCTGATTCTATATGATTAAAGTACAGTATTTTGAAAACCACATTTCTTTTTTTAAAGATTTTATTTATTTGACAGAGAGAGAGATCACGAATAGGCAGAGAGGCAGGTAGAGAAAGAGGGGGTAGCAGGCTCCCCACTGAGCAGAGAGACTGATGTGGGACTCGATCCCAGGTCCCTGAGATCATGACCTGAGCTGAAAGCAGAGGCATTAACCCACTGAACCACACAGGCGTCCAGGTGCTCACTTTTAAACAAAAGCAAGTGTAAGTTAACATTAAGTGTGAATGAGTAAAAGTTATGACAAAGTTAATACCTTGACTCCTCAGATCATACCAGCCCTCATTAAATCATAAAACCACATACCCTTGAATATGACCACGTATAGACTCCCAAAGTGAAGAAATTAGGCAGCATCAGGCAATTCATCTACTCAAGAAACACAAGTTTCCTGTCCTCTCTTTTCTTTCAGCCTTGTTGCAGATTGAGATACTGAGTTTTACTCTCTAGTGAATTCTATTTAGAACTCTTAAGACCCTCTCTTGCCCCTTTAAATCCTTGGGATTTAGAACTTCATAGGGTCAGACGCCTGGGTGGCTCAGTCATTAAGCGTCTGCCTTCGGTTCAGGGATTCAGGTCCTGATCCTGGAGTCCCTGGGTCGAGCCCGGTATAGGGCTCCCTGCTCAGGGCTCCCTGCTCGGTGGAGGCCTGCTTCTCCCTCTCTCACCCCCACTGCTTGTGTTCCCTCTCTAGCTGTGTTTCTCTCTGTGAAAGAAACAGAGAGAGAGAGAGAGAGAGAGAGAGAGAGAGAGAGAGAGGGAGGAAGAAAGGAGGAGAAAGAAAGAAAAAGAAAGAAACTAACTAACTAACTTCACAGGGTCTCCCTGGAGAGGAGACACTGTTGAAAATTTGGAAGCAGAAGATATCTTCGCATTTTTTTCTAGGCTTGATGGGTCACAGGGACAAATAGGCCCGGTATAAACATCACTTCCTCTGAGAATAACTTCTCTCCTGACTCCTTTACCTTCTGTTACACTCTTTAACTTCTCTTCCCATGGTTCTTTACCTTGGCTGCACATTAAAGTCACCTAGAGACAGTTTTTAAAGATATTGATGTCCAAGGTCCATGCTCTGATGTATTTGATCTGAGACACTCATATGGCTTCAAAAGATCCCCAGATGATTCTAATGCACAACCCGGATAACAAATTAGTACTTTATGTTCTCAGAGCACTTCCTTCAAAATATGGCACTTACTTCATTGTCTTATTATAAAAATCTCTCTCTGGCTGCCTTATATTAGAAACTTTAAGTGTAAACAACTTGCCTTAATCAGCTTGTGTAAAATATGGCATATAGTAGTTGCTAACTCATCCAGTAGACTCTTATTTAGCAGTTACTAAGTTGTAGGATTTGGTGACAAATCAGTAACAAGATAGATCTGGTCTTCTGCCTTGTAAGATTTACAGTCTCTTGTTCTTGAAGGCAAGTATGTAGATCCTGCATTTGTGAATCTCTGTAGGATTAGCCGATAGCTGGCCAAGAGCCATCACAGTACAACAGGTTATTGTTGAGGGCCTCATCTGCTAACTATATGCTAGTTATTATGCTAGGTCTTGGCTACATTACAGTAGATAAAATGGCTGCAGAGGCTCTTGGTTAGGGGCTGCTTTATCTGCTCTTCAGATTGGCTCATCCTGTGTATCCCAAACTCTGTCCACTTGTGAGAGTTTTTACTTGTCTAGGTAAGGAATCTCATATTTTTAAAATCTAAAAGATTTCTACAAATTGCTAAAATACTTATGCTTTCAATCCCTAATGCTGCACTGTAAGTGGCAAATAGAATGAGTAGGTGCTTGCTTCAATGTCCTTTACCATAGTTTGGCTCCAAGCCAGGACATAGTATATTTCTTAGGAAAGAATGAATTTGAAATTTGTATCTAGATATTTTAATATGGTATGCCTCATCAACATTTCCTTCTAAATCAAAGATAAGTATCCACTATATGGATACAATAATTATATTTGCATTTCACTTTATGAAGTATTTTCATCAATTTAAATAACCACATTTAATTTGATCCTTATAATAAGTTTGAGACGTAAGATATGTACTAAAGCACCTCTCTTCATTTTGCAGGTAGGAAACCAAGGCTCCGGTTGAGAAACCAAGCTCACCTTGCAGGAAAGTGGCAGAGCACCTAAGTTTGAGGCTTTTTCTATATCATTCCATTCTGCCATTACTTAATGCATCCACACATGCCACAGTATGCACACATACTTTTTTAATAGTATTTAAAATGCAAAACAATAAAGCTAGAATATCAATATATAATAGCATGATATATACTTTAATAGTTTACTAATTTACATCAACTGGACAGATATGTGCATGCATCTGTGAGAAGTTCGAACCATAGGGTATTTTAAAACCATAGAGTATTACCTCTTTCAAGTATATAGAAGAAGTGGACGTGCAATAATTAGATCTTCCTTTTAGAAGTCCTTAGAGGACTGACTTTGATTAATACATAAGATTGCCTTGTAATTATATTCTCAATTATTTGTATGTAAATGGGTGCTCCCGAGTGCTGGAGGATACTGAAAACAGTGTATTCTCTTAAATAGTTTATATACTCCCCTGTAATCTTTATTTACACTAGCAATTTCTTTAGCAAGTCTTTTCTCCATTGATATGGTAAAGGCAGATTTTGCTCAGCCAGATCTTCGTTAGATCAGAAATTCCGATTTAAGTGACTCTGAATTAATGAGGTTTCACTTTATTTGCAATGTTTCCCATCACATGTCTGCCTTTACAGACACATATAACCTTATTAATATATGTTTTTTGACATTTAAAAATATTCTGCAGAGCTAATGCCTTGATTTATCAATGAACCTGAGAGGTTTCAAATTATTTTATAGCTTCTTAGTATAGATTTGCCTTAATCCATCTGTAGCAGTGGAGGAAAAATTCTGTTTCCTTAAGTCCTTTTATGAGGGTGCCAAAAGGTATAAAAATATGAAGTCATTTAATAGCCAGTCTCTTTGAAAGTACCAAGCACACACAGGGTGCATGCTAAGTTTAATCACACTGATGGATTTCCATGTAATATCTCAATTCCAGACCCCCTCATTAGTGCAGTCAATCTTGAAGTTTTCCCCGGTGAGTGAAGGGTGAAGGCGACTTGGACACCCGTGAGAGGGTGGCGAGAGATTGCCAACACCCAGAAAAAGACAGTGGGAAAAAGCTGTACCATATGAAGCTATAATCCTAGCTGTGGTCAATGTGTTGAAAGCTTTATATTTCCTGACCACAGGATCTTTCTATAAAATGAACAGGGAGCAGGGATATTCCCAGGATTAGCCAGCTGGCTATTTCTATATGCTTATTAAAATTTCTGGAAGAAATAGTGGGGCCTTTTAACCCTTTTAAAATATATCTGCTTGGGAAATCAAAAGCTTCTCCCTCATCCCAACTGTTTAGTACCAGAGGGCTGGATAAAATTTTTTCAAACTTAAAAAATTTTTTTTTGCTGTCAGTTGCAGCGAAAAAATGGAAATATAGAAAATGGTGGTAAAAACAGCAGCAGTAGCAGAAGCAGGGAGAGAATCCAGATGTCACCTTCATAGGAAATCTTTTTCTTCTCGAAGGACCCGCAGGTCAGGCTTTTTAATTTTGGACAAAACACAGTTTCATTCTATCCCATGCAGGGTACAGGGGCAGCCTCCTCTTTTCGTGGCTGCATTTGGAACCTGCTGCCTCTTTGTATTCAATATCCACATGCTATTCCCTGAGCTTGCTGAGCGAATCCCCGCACAATAGTAGCATTAAGGAAAGCAAAGTGCAGGCAATGCATTTGGTTCTTTCTTTAGGGAGGAAAAACAAACAACTTAACGCTTAACATTCATCAAAAGACACTGGGTCATCACATATACTATTGAAGTAGTGGTAGAGTTGAGTTCATTATAAAAGTCCTCAGAGCTTTTAGTCAGAACTGTGTGACAGCGGGGGTATTCTTATAGTTCTTATTCTTTCTCTTTCTCCTATTTTCTCCCTCTCCCTCCTCTTTTTTCCCTCTCTTCTTCCTCCTCCTTCTTCTTTGAGAGTGATTTAGTAAATTCTCTCCCTTTCTCTCCTTTCCTCCCCCACTTTATATATATGTATATTATATATGTATGTGTGTATATATGTGTATATATATATATATATATATAGAGAGAGAGAGAGAGAGAGAGATAGGTATAGATATAAGTGAAGATAGATAAGCATACAGATATATAAATTGCTCTTCTCCATTTCCTTCTTCCTCTTCTCCTCCTTTAAATAGAATCACCAAGCTAACCAAATCTTCATTTTTGGCTATAGAGCTCCCAGGATATACATAGAGGAAGTCCAGTGTCCTTTTAGTATCTTGAAATTTTATCATTCCAATCGAGACACCTTTTTTCTTTAATTAATATCTTCAGAACAGTGCATAAACTTGGGTATTAGATTGGGGTTTTAAGCCAACTCCAAAAAAATTCCTTTGTTGAAAAGGATCATGAAAACAAGTTTATGTTTATTTAGTTTTTTTACATTGTATAGTGTGATTTCACATATTCTGTTCCATTTGATCTCTTCTAAGTTCTCTGGAATATTATGGAATTCATAGGGTTGGTCAAATAAAGGGAGGTTTGAAAGTTAATAGGCTTTCCCAGTAACAAGGAATGAAGAGATTCTCAGCTGATTCCCTGGAAATTTTCTAGTGGGCAACAGACATCTTGCTATGGTAGAGTCCTCTAAATTGTAACAGAAAATACACACTTATCAATTTGACTATAAAAATTTAGGTGAATAGTGAAATAAAGAATTAGATGGTGTGTGTGTGTGTGTGTGTGTGTGTGTGTGTGTGTGTGTCCAATAATCTTGTTCCTAAGGAGGAGTTGTATGTCAGGTCAGTGGTAGAAATAGAGGAGAAAAAGAGGACACTGATTTCTGAGCAATATCTCTGCTTTTTTTCACCTAACCATTAGGAGTTTGGAGCACAGGAAGACGAAGAGTAGGTTGAATGATTATCCAAGGAAGGAATGAATGATTGGAACACAGGGATAGAAAGGAAAGTAAGATAGAAAGACAGAAAGAAGAAATAAAGAATGAATTAAGGAATGAGCAAGTGAAATGGCTAGTAATGCCATTTTTCTTTCTCCCCGAAAACCTGATATTTAGGACCCTAAAGTGTTATGTTTATAAACACATTAGAGTTAGGCAGACATTTAATAAGACTGAGGCAGGAGAAGGCATCCTCCCTTCTTTTTTTTTTTTTTTTTTTTTAAAGATTTTATTTATTTGACAGAGAGAAACACAGCCAGAGAGGGAACACAAGCAGGGGGAGTGAGAGAGGGAGAAGCAGGCTTCCCGCCAAGCAGGGAGCCCGATGTGGGACTCGATCCCGGGTCTCCGGGATCATGACCTGAGCCGAAGGCAGTTGCTTAACCAACTGAGCCACCCAG
>PITA01010497.1:0-14074 GCA_004023965.1 Spilogale gracilis
GAGACAGTATCCGTGGGAACGTCATTTGTTCCAGACGCTCTGTCCTTAATGGAAATGCCAAAAGTGCCTTGAGGTGGGCAGCCCGGGGTGTATCCTCCTCAGGAAATCTCATCAGATTGCTTCAAGATTCCCTCAGCTTTCACCCAAAATACTAACTGCATCACAACCATATGAAAATTAAATCCACAAACTAGATAGGTCTGCTTTGAATTTTTATACAATTAGAGAAAAGAAGTAAATTCTTTAAAATTTGATTCTAATTTGCCTGAGACTTTTATGGATTTTGTAGCTAATCAACCAAGATAGCGCTTATTTTATTCTTCCCTTAAACCTGTGTAATGGTATATTCTTTATGAGTGAATAAAGATGATTGATAGATATTAATATTTTCATGGATTGCTGTTATTTAAACTTTGGTTATTTATTTACATTTTTATCAAATAGGAGTAAGAAATAATCACAACTATTTAACTGGCCATTAACATACTGAAAATGCCCTGGAGATTTATGTAATGATTAAAAAAATAATTGCAATTTTTGCCTCATCTAGAACATTAGGTAATTTTTTTCATTCTTTTTGGGAGTTGTGAAAGCCAAAAAATTAAAAAGAAGAAAAATGCTTTCCCTGGGGCCAACCCACTTAACGCAGCCACTACCCACTATGGGATTTGTTCACAGGGACAGGTGAGCAAGACTTAGACGCAAGAAGGAAAAAGCAAAGGAAAACAGAAGGGTAGGAAACGTGCTTGTAAGACAGGGTCATAGCTAGATCCCCCAGCCGTTTCTGAGCCACACAGATCGCCTGTACTCTCGCGGTATCAGAATCAACTCAAATAAATGATCTAGGTTCCGAATTTATTGGAGCAGAACTAAATTGCACTCATTTGTTTGTGTTTGTTTGTTTTTAACATGAAAGCATGACACTTGGTCCGAGCTGCAAGCCGTGGGGACATTCCCACGATTTACCACCGCTTCCTCTGAGGCAGTGCGGGGCTCCAGCTGGTCTCCAACGCCTCCTTCACCCACCTCTCTTTCCAGGGGATGTCCCTAGCTCGCACCTTTTGCAGCCTTTGGGGCAAGACTAGAAACTTTTAGTAAGAAAGACTTAGCCCTTCAGGGCACACGTGCACGCCTGGGAATCTGGGAGGCACAACGCTACACAGCACCACGTTTCTTTTTACCTCTTTCAGACAACTCATTTTCGATTTGCAACAAATAATTTATGGTTAGAACTTAATGCCAGCTAGACCATGGTCATTGGAAACATATGTTGATCCTGTTGTGGCTTCAGAAACAATCAGAAGTCATTTTATTTCCCATTTCAAAGACCAAAACAGTAGCTTACATGTTTAATACATAACCGATTGTTTAAAAACATCTGGAGAGCTATACCTTTCCGAGTTTATAGGCAGATTCTTTCTTTAAAGGCAAATAGGAAAATCTTATGAGGTCTCTTTCCTACGATCCAATACTCTCCACTGTGCTGGTAGAATTCTTTTGCTGGTGTTACTCACTGTTTCCATATTATTCAGACTCGGAGATACATCAGGAGTATAATGCCATTGCAAATAAAAGGTATTCTGCCTTGGATTACCCATTAAATCTCACAATTTTCTTCACCATTAAGTACAATCAAACCACACATGAAAACACACAGACGGACCCAGACGGCAAAGAATATAAATGGTAAATGGGGTTGGCGGCCTGAAGGACCCCCCACCGACCCGCTCCGTTCCCTCGTGAAGAATCAGTGGCCCCCAGAAGCAGGACCTGACTCTGTCGCAGAGTCCCTGGCAGAGAGTGACCAGCCTACAAGCACCTACATTTCAAAATGTCTTTGAGTCTTTGAGTGCCATACGTCATAACGACATATAAGAGTGTGTGTGTGCACGCGTGTGTGTAAATTTTAAAGGAAATCCATCACACATTTGCAATTGAGCCTTTTTCAGACAACCAAAAACTAAAACAAAACAGAACAAAACAAAACACAAAAACCCTGGGCCGACTGGGCTGATTCAAAGCTAACTTTCAGTGACGTTATTCTTTTATATTAATTACATTAAACCTTTCTAACTTTGGGGTGCCTGGGTGGCTCAGTCACTTGGACAGCTGCCTTCAGCTCGGGTCATGATCCTGGAGTCCTCGGATAGAGCCCAATGTCAGTGTCCCTGCTCGGTGGGGACTCTGCTTCTCCCTCTCTCTCTGTCCCTCCCCACGATCCTGCTCACACTATATGTCTCTCTCTCATTCTCTCTCTCTCAAATAAATAAAATTTTAAAAAAATGTCTTTCCAAGGCTGCCTGAGTGGCTTGGACATTAAACATCTGCTTTCGGCTCAGGTCATGATCCCGGAGACCCGGGATCGAGTCCCGCATCGGGCCCCCTGCTCGGCGGGAAGCCTGCTTCTCCCTCTCTCCCTCCCCCTGCTTGTGTTCCCTCTCTGGCTGTGTTTCTCTCTGTCAAATAAATAAATAAAATATTTTTAAAAAATGTTTCCAATTGAAGTGTACAATTCAATCTATCATCAGAACATGGTGGTAATTGTATGAGCGGTGGAACTGATGGGGTCTGAATGACCTAGAAAATTCTCTGGAATCCTGTTTTTGAAAAGTTGGTTTTCAGATTGGCTGTACACAGCCCCAGTTCAGGGAACCAGTACTGTTGGCAGATGGCACATTTCTGTTCATCTCTCTCCACATTTTCAGTTTCAGCCTCTAACTGAGGAATGTTTCTCCGTCACCTGCAGACATAGCATAGTACTCCTGGATTTTCCTCTTAAGCCACCATCACCATCACCATGAGGAGAAGACCCTCAGCTCCTGTGTAGAGAAGTACATTTGTTTTCAAAATACCAGGCCAGGGCAACAATTACCATTAAGGTCTCAGCATCCATCTCCAAAACTGGTGCCGCTGCTATCTTCATGAGAAGGTGCCGCTGCAAAGTCCAGTGAGTGAGGAAGAGTTCTGCCCCTACGTCATACCGGCTAACGCAATCCTTGGTGGAGATGAAGATGGCATCCCACAAAACTTCATACGGTTTGTGACTTACCCTCCTGAGTCATGCTCTGTCCAATACTCGCTGAATCTCCTGGGGGCATCGAACCTGCTTTAGTGAATCTGTCTTCAGCCTGGCGTCACTTCATTCCTCCCTTCCCTTTATGTTTCCATATGCCCAGATGGAAGACCAGCTTGGAGAAAGTCTAGGAGTGCCCCACTTCCAGAATAATATACCAGACCGAAACAAGCATGATGAGAAGGTTTATCTTAACTCCTACTTTAAGATACTGGCGACCAGCGTTAAATCACTAGTTCCTTTCTTCTCCCTTCCTCTAGGGCTCGGAGCTGCTGACACTGACCAACGGCTCTTTGCAGCCACTTTAAATCTATGATTTTTTGTCCCCTGTTCCCCCTGGCCATCTCTATGCCTACACACATTTCCGGGTCTAAGGGTCTGAGATCTTTTTCCACAGGCTCTTTTACCTCATTGTCCAGACTATCCATCCTTTGCCTTTGTGGTCAAAATGGTGAGTGCCCACAGAAAGAACGTCTAGAATTTGGAGACAACATTCGATAATAAAAGTCATGAAGGTTAGTGAACGTCAGCAAATCACTCCAGCTCCTTTTTCCCGCCCTAATTCATTCCCTGAGTGCCTAATAAAATGTAAGACTATTTGCTAACATCTCTTTGACTCTCAAAGAGCTACATGCCCCTTCATAGGGCCATTTCCCTCTAACATCTCACTCCTACCATGTCTAAAACCAGACACACACAAACCCATAAGAAGTTACTCCAATGCTCCGCCCAGAAACCATGGACACATTCTTAACTACAGTTGACCTTTGAACGACTTTGAACTGCATAGGTCCACTCATATGTGGACTTTTTTTTTGATAAATCCAGTACAATACTGTACATTTTCTCTTCCTCATGATTTTTTTATTTATTTGAGTTTTTTATTAAGTTCAAGTAATATGATTTTCTTAATAACTTTTCTTTTCTCTAGCTTCCTTTATTGTAAGAATACAGTGTACCATGCATAGAATATACAAAACATGTACTAATCAGCCGTTGATGCCATGGGTAGGGCCTCTGGTCAGCAGTGGGCTATCAGTAGGTAGGTGTGGGAAGAGTCACAAGTTATGTTCAGACTTTCACCTGCATAGGTCGGCGCCCCTAATCTTCACGTCGTTCAGCTATCGGCTATATTGTCTTTCTCTCACACTCACATCCAGCCCACCAACAATTTCTATCTTCAAATTATATCCTAAATATAGTCACTTTTCATTATCTCCACTTCTACCATCCCGATCCAACCACCATCATCTATCACCCGGAGAGTTACAACAGCCTCTTAACAGAGGTCTCGGCTTTATTTCTCAAAACCTTCCAAGAAAGAAGCCAAAGTCCTCACCTTGAGGCCTGCACCCACCCACACACACACACACACACACACACACACCCGTCCCAATGCCTGCCTCACACCGGCTCTTCCTGCTTCCCGGGCACTACTCTCTGTGAAGCTTCGGAAAAGGATCAAGTCAGTTCCTACCACAGGGCCCTTGTACTTGCCATTGCCTCTGCCTGGAAGGCTCTCCCCTCAGAAATCTCCATGGCTGCCTTCCTTCTTACTCCCATTTAAATGTCTCTCATGCAGGGATGTCGTCCCTAAGCACCCCACACCAAGGAGCACCTCACAATACTCCCTATCCTGGCACCCTTCTTAACTTTTCCCTACAGTGATTACCACTCTCTGACATATTACATATTTATTTTATCTAGCCCCACACTAGGATGTCAGCTTCCTGATGGCAAGGCCTTGGTGGTGATCAGTCTGAATCCATAATTCGCCTTCATGCTTCTGTCCTTCTTACTGCCTGCCCGTGCAGCGGGGCACCCCAAGTGCAGAGCCATAATGGGAACGGTACCGAGACTGAAACTCCTCGCACACCGGGGATCCAGACCATTTGAGAATGAACTCTTCTATTCATCCAGGGATGCCGTCCCCAGGTACCCCCCAGGTACCGAGCAGACTGAAGGTTCTGGGAGCTGGGAAGACGCTCGCGCCGCGCTGCCGACGTCATCATTAAAACAGACCCGTGGAGCCCCTGGTATTCTTATTTCTATTTATAGATGAAGAACCAAAGCTGCCAGAGGTCAGTCTCCCTGGCCAAGGTCACAGAACCAGGATTGCAGCCCAAGAGTCACTCCACTGTCCAGGCTTTGGCCACCACACGCGCTGCCAGATATTGACTTCCTCGCCCTTTCTCCATCACATTCTCGGGGACTGTTTTAACCATGGATGGCACCGGTCGTTGCACGCGGGACACTCAGGGGCAGCTGCTGAATGGGGCAGACAGCGTGGTGGCACTCTCTCCTGCCACTTGAGATAAAGGGTCCAAAGCTTAGAATTGCTGAAAAGGCTCTGCCTGCTAACACAGCTATTGCTATGTCAATAGGTTTGCCCATTTAATGACTGTCTCCTCCAATTTCAGACCAAGATAGTTTTTACTGAGCGTCCTAAAACTTTCTCCTCCTATTTGCTCCGCAGAGGTTGCATTGATGAACGAGCATGCATTTGAAGGCGACTCAGCCCACAAAGGGCCAGAAACATTCTCCCGATGGGAAAACAAAAACAAGGAATGATCATTTAGAATTCTAAGCATGGAATCCAGTCACAGATGTTCTCCCACTGCCTGAGCTTACTTTCCAAGCAAAATCTGGACGTAAACTGTGTTCAGTGATGATAAACAATAATTAACAGAGGCTGATGAAGAACGCATCTTGGATTCCCGAAGGAAGCTGCATCCCATGACAACGATAAGGGACACGAGCTGGAAGCTGGGGGGGGCGGCGCTGGTGCAGAGGCACGTGCTCGAAAGCCGCTCGTGCACCACGGAGGCCTGACGGGGCACAGCATCTGTTCCAGCACCCGCTTTTACAGCTGCCCTGACTGAGAACCAAGGACCGAAACTGGTTCGCGTGATGTCAGAACTCCAACACTCTGTGCGTCGTGGCTCAAAATCTCCAACGCGCATCAGTGGATGATAAACAAATGGCTAAGAGATGATGAGGATTCATCGAATTCAGCAGAACTCGGTGAGCTCGCACACCGTCTTGTTCGGCCTCCATCTCATCGCACCACGCCCTCATCGGCTGTCCTCTCCGAAAGCATTGAGCAGCCCCATCCTCGCCTGGTCAGATCAACCCTTGGGATTCTTGGCCACTAGACATAGTTCCCTGTGCACGATTTCTGCTTGCTTCCACATCTCCTTCCCTCTTCTCCTAGTCCCAGAAAATCACAGATTGCCATGTACCTATGCATGTGTGTGTGTGTGTGTGTGTGTTCGCCCAGAGGGCTATGTCACTCTAAGCCTCACATAGCTGAATAAGAAGTAAGCATGCATTGTGCGTGGACAGACACAGTACAGAAACTGTTCACAAGCTCATCAGAAAAGTGTATCTTACTCTATGCAGGTCCGTTATCTACAAGGGGACTCTAACTCAGGCTGGAGGAACTTGGTAACGGGAGTCACCTACAGAATATGATCGGTTTTCTTAATAAGCTTTAAATGGATTACCTGACTGGGTGTGTCGATTAGCTGCATCTGTCCTCTCTTTTCTATGATGACGGAAGGAGCAGGCTTTTTTAGTTTCTACTGCTGCGATGCCACGTGCCATCACAGCTTCTAACAGTGCTGAGGCACTTAACAAATCTTCATACGACGGCAATGTTCAGGTTTCTGAAATAGTAAAATCTGAAAATTACTACAATTATACACAATCTTTCTGAGGATTTCATTGGCCCTACTGATCGTTTCCAGCTCACGAATCTTAACCGAACCTCTTCACTTTTTCCCTTTACCCAGAAACACGTCTGCTCTTTTTATTACTGATTTACAAGGCAAATTTGGCATGCGGTTCACTTACATATGCTGATTCGGGCTTATTGAAGGCAGGTGCACACTTTAATATATGTGGGCATAGGGACCCCCTTCCATCCCGTAAAAGAATACTGGGCATGTTCTCATGTGGAATATCTGTGCTCTTGTATTCATAAACCTGAAAATCTGAGGCTCTTGTATTGCTTTTACATATTACCATGAACAAATTAGAATAAAGCAGAAATAATGTTCCAACCCTACAATGGTACCATATTAAAAGTGTTTGAGCCAAAATCTGGCCTCTATTTACTGACTGAAAGGGATCCAAGAACCAAGTGCTACTCTCCTCTTAGCATATTTGTATTACTATTGTATAAACACGGTCATACTACACCACAGGGACAGGTAAACACAATACCATATTTCCATCAAAGTGAGACATGTGCGCAGCCCTCCAGCCATCCGGGAGGTGAGTGGATCTCACAGACGTACTGCTGTCTGCAGGAGGCTCAGCTACGAACGGCCCGGTTAATGTAAGAAGACCTCGTGCAGTGACCTCAAAAGTGGCTGCGTCATCTTGGCGATTCTGGAAGTCGTCAGCTGTGGCTCTCGGGTGTAAGATGAGCAGGGTGGCAGGTGACAGTGCCGGATAGTCACCGGTCCATGTGATCGACATCTCTGAAGTAGTCTGCCCTGTCCCTGGCACAGCCGCATGAATGAAGGGACAGGGAAGGGTAGGGCTGAGGTCCCTTTCGTCTCGACTCCTCACAATGTGGAATTCATCTAATAGAGAGTAGCACTAGCTTATACCGCAGAAGTGGTTTTCTCCCATCTGTATACAGGGTGGCTAGCCCGTACAGGCACCTGGTAGGTGTTCAAAAGGGTGTCCTGAGCACATAAACAAATCAAAGCAGGAACCCATGGTTGGTTGAGCTAATGCAAAATTGTAGAAGGGCTAGATTGTGAAAGGCTTATATGAACTATCTAATCAAAGCCTTCACCTTACAGAGGAACAGACCAAGGTCACCAGAAGTTAGATGAGGCACCCAAGAGTACACAGATCAGTGGTGTGGAATAGAGTCTAGGTTGTTTTCCTCTCATCGTTGTGCTACACACACACACACACACACACACACACACACACACTGGAAGTTGCCAATCATACAACACAGAAGAGTTCACCAGCTAACATATTTTTAAGATACTCCTGAATATGATATATTGCCAGAGTCAGGCTGAGCAAGGGCCGAGTTTAGAGCCTTGAAATCAGGTGGGCAGGACTGAGCCAGGACCAAGGTCGAGCAGACAACCACAAGTAGGTAGATGGATGTGGCTCATGGCTCTTGGGCCACTTTGCATTGGCATAAATGGGAGCCTTTACATACAGAGACTACAAGCCCCATTTCCAAGACTTGGCTCATTCTGTCTTAACTTTTGATCCCTATGCCCCCCAAAGAACCTACCTGGACGTCCCAAAATCAATATGTATGGAATTGAGCCCATTCCATCCTATGAAATCTACAACCCTATTGTGTCCTCCAGCCCTATGCAGTAACACCATGTGCCAATCCCTCAGATGACCTCCAATTTGTCACTGTTCCCTCTCACACCCTCCTTATATAGAATCACCCAACCCTCCTGGTAATTGAGACAATAGCTCTCATTTATTGAAGGATGACAAAATAAATGCTCAGCATGATGCAAAGCACTCCACCTCACATACCCCAACAATGACCCCATCAGGTAGGCACTATTACCATCCTCATTTTGTGGATGAGGAATCTGACTTAGAAATTGGCTGTGATTAACCCCTTAGCCAGAACTCAAACTCAAGCCTCTCATTGTAAGAAGTTCAGTACAGTGTTTAAGGTCCAAAAGATGGAAGAACATTACCACCCCAACTAGACCATAGTCCAGCAGATGTTTCCCAAATGCCCTTTTTAAAAAGTGCACTAGTCAGCATTAAGCAAGTCCAGATAATGCACGTAGGCAAAAGGGTACTTACTCCTTCCACTTTCCTCCCCTGGACCCATTAGCCTAGAGCTCCACTCATCCTCCCTCCACCTCCATCCCATTCTTTTCTTTTCCTGCCTCCCCTGCATTCCACTTCCCCCAGCAGGGATAAAAATCTTACTCTTTACCTAAGTTGTTTCAATCGCTCTGTGAAACACCTTCAGAAATCTTTCCCATTTTATAACAACAGCATGGCACCATGGATTTAGCAAAAGTGGCTTTGCCAACCACATCTCCAAGGAAAATGAACATACCATAGAACAAATCGAGAGAACCCTCTCTTGGGGTGCTCAAGAGTGTACAGTGTGGCACAGAAACGACCTCCATTTGGGTCCCGCTATCGTTGGTGATCTCCTTGCACAGTCGCCAGCATGGACGCCTTTTCGCTGTGCTCCCAAGACAATGGCGCTCTTACACTGCCCGGGCCAGTGCGCCGAACTGGCTCAGATCCAGCCGGCGGGCCCCCTCCACAGTCACAATCCAGCCTTTCATGCATAACCACTTATCTGTAGAATCTAAAATTCGGCTTTGTTCCTCAGTAGGTGGTGAGTGTGGTGTCATCAGTGTCCTTCTGTTAAGACCTCTCACGTCACATCACTTCATTTTCATGAGACAAAGGTTGGATATTAAATTCCCTTGCACAGGACCAAGCATCTCCCCTGTAATAAACTCATCGCCAAGCTGCTGTTCAGAGTCGCCTTTGTTTCCCGCCCCCACAGGGGTTTTGACTGAGAACTGGCCAGAACAGGACGGCCCAAGCCCCTCTGCTGAGCCCTTCACACACCCGGCCTCTGGGGAGCCACAAGGGAAGCAGCATTCCTATGGTCTCTGGTCAGGTGGCTCACTGTGGGACCAAGTCGGATTTCAGTTAGAGACACCAACATGGGGCGCCTGAGTGGCTCCGTGGGTTAAAGCTTCTGCCTTCGGCTCAGGTCATGATCTCAGGGTCCTGGGATCGAGGCCCGCATCGGGCTCTCTGCTCAGCGGGGAGCCTGCTTCCTCCTCTCTCTCTGCCTGCCTCTCTGCCTACTTGTGAGCTCTCTCTCTCTGTCAAATAAATAAATAAAATCTTAAAAAAAAAAAGAGAGAGACACCAACATGTGCAACAAAGTAGGAGGAAAGTTCTCCTCAGAAATGTAAGATCTCCACAATTAAGACATGTTGACAAAACTACCTTTGTGTCCATGTAAGGTATTTTCAGACAGATATTCTCGGTGTTCTCCCAAGTCAGGCTCCTTGAGGCTAATCAGGCTGAGGAGCTGGGATTCATCACTCATCAGAAATCCTGGTACCGGCGCCCATCGGCGTTTGGGATGTGCAGCGTGATTGATCAAAACTCAGCTGGGAGCCCAAGATGGAGACAGCTGCTCAGCGGACTCGACAAGGCGCATCTACAAATGACCACGTGGTAGGTATACCGAGAAATAAAAGTCCGTTTTCGATCCCATGAAGGTAGCACCTTTATCTACTAGAGCTCGACTCAGACACCACAGGAATAGCCGACAGATGAGGCGCTCCTGGTGGCGGGGCCCAGGAGGCCAGAGGCTTGGACTTCAGATCCTGTCCGGGCGCTCCCTCCCCGGGCCGCGCTGTCACAGCATAACAAGGCACTCACGTGGAGAAGGAACCGTGGATGATGAGCAGAGAATCATATTCGCTTCGTTTCTAACAAAGAACATTCTAAACAAAAGGCGAGAAGTGTACAAATAATCATCTACAAGGAAATCAGGAAGCGGTACAGATCGGGATGCTGGCAGGGCCTAGGTTACCTGAGCAAACAGCGAGGCTCACGGGGGCTCTTCGCGCCCTCACTAGCCACCGCCGTCCGAAGTCCTCATCTACGGCCACCTGCCCCTGCGGGTCCCGAGGGAGAAACACAGTCACGAGCGTGGCCCCCTGGGTACGGCTGGATCACGGTGGCTGCCGCCCAGGAAACTGCAAGATGCTGCTATTTTCCTTCAGAAAAGAGAAGAATCCCAAAGAACGGCAGGCACCCCGGCAGAGGAGTGCAAGCTGCGCACTTCTGCAGAAGCCGAACCAGGGCCGTGCCCGATGCTGGCAGCCCGCACAGCTCGGCCCGCGTGAGGAGAAGGAGGCCACGGCGCGGCCTGTGGCCCGAGCACCAGCTGTCTTCCCTAACGGCGCAAGTTTCATTCTGGATCTGCCAGGTCTTCTTATAATGATTTCTGTGCACGAGGCTTTGTGACATCAATGATTATATTTGTGTGACAATGTACTTTGCCACTCAACCAAAAAAAGAAAAGAAAAAAACTGGTTTGGGAGCCATCCCAGCAGACAGGGCCATGGTGATGACTTTCTACCAGGAGAAACAGAGATGTCTTGATCTGCTTCTGACACTATGGCCACCAGAAAGTTCTACCTTAGCACAAACAGCCCTAATGTTCAGAACCAACAGCTGGGTCTTCAGAGGTGTGGCTTCTGTGGAAATGGGCCAGGCACGCACAATGTGAGGAAGCAAACACAGCGATTATTCAAGGTTACGCATTTATGTTAACAAGAGCGCATCTGATGATCAGGCACAAACACGGGGTTCCCACACAGGGGGTCAGCACAGAGGACATCCCACGGGGCTCTGAACTTTGGCCACATTCTCTCCAGCAACAACCATCCACTTCCCAGAGCCTTTGCTCTCCAAGGCATATTTCTTTCTTTTTATTTTTTTAAGATTTTATTTTATTTTTTTAATTTATTTGACAGAGAGACAGACAACGAGAGAAGGAACACAGCAGGGGGAGTGGGAGAGGGAGAAGTAGGCTTCCCGCCAAGCAGGGAGCCCGATGCGGGGCTTGATCCCGGGTCTCCGGGATCATGACCTGAGCCGAAGGCAGTCGCTTAACAACTGAGCCCCCCAGGCGCATATTTCATTTATATAAGAGACTCATGCATCAAATTCCAAGTGGATATTTGTCCAATTGATTTCCCAGGCCACCCCTTGAAGGGCAGGTGGGTTAAGAGTGGAGGAGGGTCTTCTGTGCCCGCAGCTGAGGGCATCGGGGAGGGGGTGCAGCGGCCCACACGGGCCAACCAGGACCCAGGACTTGGCCCCCCACGCACAGCCCTCCACAGCAGACTGCCTACAGCTCTACCACTGCATCAGAAAGGTGAGACAGAAGGATGTCAATCCCCTAGGATTAACAAAGTGCAAACCTCATCCCTCCAGAAAAGATTCCAGGCCCTTGAAATATTGGGATGAGGCCCCGTCTGTTACCTTTCAAAATCAGGAAGTGCTTGCTAACATAGCTTAGAAGGGCTTGCTATGCTCAGGCATGGCTAGCCAGGAGCATTTTCAGGGTAGAGAGATGAGAACAAAGTCCGTGATTCGTCGATCTGAGGGGATTGGCACAATTTTCAGGGGCATTTCATTCCTCCCTGTATACAGCAGTTTGTCTCTCCACAAGACTAAACAGAGATCCTATGAATCAGGCAAAACTCCCATCCTTCCCAAAGAAGAGGCTTGGGAAGATCAGGAGCTTGCTTTCTGCACACGATCCAGGCTGTTTGAGGAAATGACTGATTTCAGAATTTCGTTTCAAAGTGACTTGCTGAGCTTTACAGAGTGTGTCTGAGAGGCAGTGTAGTCCAAGGGATAATCATAGCTGTCGTTCACTGAGCGCTTAATAGTTGCCAGACCCTCTGCTAAGTACTTAATGTTTATTACCTCATTGAATTCCCACATTAATCCACGATTTTCCTCACTTTTACGGATGATAAATTGAGGCAGAGAAAGTGTAAGTGGCTTGGCTGAGCTGGTGCAGCAGGTCGATGGCCACGGTGGGAGTTCCAATCCAAGCCTGTGTGAACTGGGAACGTGAACCCGGAATGACAGCCCCGGATTCCATCTTCTCATCTGCCCCTGAGCCCCGTGTCCTCCTGAGCAGACCACTTCCCTCCTCTCCTCACCTCCTTGTGGCCTTGCTTCAGCTAAGACTTGCATCAGCTGTCACTATCAGATCAAAGGCTCCGCTGCTAGTCTGATGGAAGCCGAGTATAGCATGACTAATGTTCGTCGCTGCTTTCCAAACTCAGATATTGAACCGACAAACAAGGTCCTGAGAACGGCTCTCGTGGCATTCCTACCAAATGCTAGAAGAACACATGCACCTGCCATTTTAGCTTCTCTCTTTGGGATGCTGATTTGATACAAGAGGAGACTGAAGTGCCAATGTGTGCAAGACCATACCCAGGGTCACTGGGCTGGTGAATGGCAGACGCGGCATGAATATTCAAGCCTGGATGAGTGCAGAGTTGGCTCACGCGCTGTGCTATCCTGCCATCCGTGACTCGGATGACTCCTTAGTGGAAGGTTACTACAAATTTTCATGGAGATATCTCAACACCCCAAAAATCATGTCTGATGTTGAAGTGATTATCTTACTCCCCAGACTGGCTTATCTTCCTAAACTCCCGTCTGGGACTGGCGGGACCATCTCCCCGTCACCAGAGCCAGGGTCCAGGGCGGCCCTACACTGCCCCTCACTCATCCCAGGGCTCAGCACAGTGCCCACCAGAAAATAGATGCTTAGTAAACAATTACCGCCCGCATAAAACAAGGAAATGCGTGTAGGCAAGCATTCATAATCTAAAGAGTTGAGGAGTGAGATTTTCCTCTGTTTCAGAAAAGCCCAGCACAGGCTGTGCAGGAGAATGACTGTCAAGTCATCTGCCCTGGAGCCTCAGAGGGGCCCTGCAGCCAGGTTCCCAGACGGCGAGCCTGTCTTCCCACCCAGGGGGGCGAGCTGCCTGTCCCTGGCCTTGAGCCAGCCCCTGCCCACCATCCTCCTCACAGACAACTCCCACCAGGATTCAACCTGCAAATTCCCCTGCATAGCCCCGACGTGAATCCCAGACAAAGGGACCGTTGTCCGTTTCCCCCTGGGCTCAGGGACACAAAACCTAGATGCTAACAGAAAATGACCAAGGATAAGCTCTAAGCTATAGAAAAGAATCCTATCAAACCCTGGCTTCACGTTCAAGGACGAGTTCGAGCAAGGAAAGCTGTTGCTAAAACTGAACTTTGCCAGGTCTGCAAAATAGGGCGTCAGAATAATGGCAGGTGTCAGGGGAAGAAGAAGGGGAGGTTTTACTACTGGATTAACTGTAGTAGAATTTCATCTAACAAAACAACACAGTGAGCATAAATAGAGAAGACCAAAGGAGC